>CAODLS010747642.1:0-12056 GCA_948243855.1 Flueggea neowawraea
GATCATATTTTTATGAGGCAAAATTAAAAATTCATGATATTTTTATTAATTTGGTTAAAATTCGTGTTTTTAAATTAATTTAGCCAAAAATATTTCTATCAGACAAGCAATCGTTCCATGAAACAACTTTGTGTGCTTATAAGACCTACCGCCTTACTAGACGACAGGCAATAGCCAGTCTCTTTGATCATTAATTTCAAATGATAAATGATGCGTCATCCATCATTGACCTTTCCGACGTCGTCTACAAATAGCGCTGGATTCGAGCCTAGCCGATCCGAGTTTCGGAGTGTTCAAGTTAGGCTCGTCTAAAATTTTTTGAGCTCGAGCTTGAACTCGAACTCTCTTTCGAACTCAAAATCTTGTTCAATCTAGGGCATCACAAGGCTCGCGAGCTCACAAAGAATCAAATAATTTCGTAGACGAAATTTGCTAGTTCAGTTTTGAAAATAACTCTAAAAAGAATATAATCAAATTTAAGTTAGTTCAATAAAATCATGTTGAATATGTAATTAAATCAAGAACTATTAGAAGTTTCAATTTATTTCACAAGTTTAATATAATATTAGATCATCTTACATAAGCATGCATGTACTTTTCTAGACATGACTAATTAGTGTAGGTTTAAACTTTTGTTGATATGATTCAAATATTAAATATTATTCAAAATATAAATATATTTTTTTATAATTTAGTTTAACACACACAAGCGCGCGCGTACACATATATATATATGTGTGTGTGTCTATATATATAAACGAGTCTACAAACGAGTTTGTTTATGAGTTTGATGACAAGTCTACATACAAGTTTGTTCGCGAGTTTTTGAGCCGGATTTTTAGATATTTAAGCTCAGCTTGTTTATTAAAACAAGTTTAAAATTTTTGTTTAAATTTAACTCATTTATTATCGAACCAATTTATAAACGAATTTTATCGAGCCGAACTCTGAGCTGCTCGGCTCATTTCTACCCCTATCTGCAAATGGATCATGAAAATGGAAATTCAGACAAAACGTCATCATCGTACATAAACTTGGTCAAAGTTAAGACTTAAGAGGTTGAATCAGGAACGGCCCCTGTTAAATTACATTTACTTTATTCAATCTTCCATAGAAAAAGACAAAAGATTGATTGATTAGTTCTGGTCAAAGTTAAATTAATAAAAACAGGAGCATACAACATAATCTGTTTGTGTAAACAATACACATTAAAAACTTAAAAGAATGATGATCAGTAACATGTCTTCTTTAATAATTTGAGTTCGAGTTCTTGATGAACAGTATGAAGCCGGATATGTCGTGTAATACATCTTATCTCAATGGCAGAGATTGAGAAACTTGATAAAATCACAAATTTGAACGTTTCAAAATGTAAAATCATCTTAAATAGACACATGAAACGTAGACATCTTGTAGTTATAATGAAAAAAGAGAAAAGACTCAAATATAATAGGGCCAAAAGAAAAATCGATAGTTTATGTAATATTCCGCTAATTTTGGTTAGGATTCTTGTAGTTTTTTGACCAAGCCCAAATTGATCTTGAGGATAATCGGACGTATTTTCGAGGATTAGGTGTTATAGAATTTCGAGGGAGGTTCGATGCACGTTGAAAAGCATGAAACGTCGAGTAGGTGATTTGAGAATGAACAACGTTCGTGCAACGGACGTTGCCGAGTGAGGAAGACGTACGTTATCTGAGATGCGAGGATGATCAACGTACGCTGTCATGACACGACGTACGTTGAGTTATGTTTTCTAGAATCTGTAGCTACTGGATGCTTCACGACGTGTGTTGTGAGGTATAACGTACATTGTGTGCCACCACAACGTACGTTGTCATTGAGTATAATGTACGTTGCCTTTGTAATTGTCGAAACGGTGTGTTTTGATCTACAACTCTTAAAACGGCCGAAACCCGACATTTTCCGTCATTTTCTCACTCAAATCACTCTCAATCAGTCTGAAACGCTCCCACGTTGCTCCTCCAACGTACCTCATCCATTTATGAGGTAAGATTAACCTCTTTTCTTGGTTAATAACTCATTTTCATGCATTAATTCATGGAATGTGTTTTTGGTCGAATTTTTCTAGGGTTCCATTTTTAGGATGATTTATGATGTATTGATGTTAGAGGATGTTAGAATAGGTTAGAAGGGACTTGTATGAACATGATTAAAGCTTTGAATCGAATGATTTGGTGATCATTTGAAGGAACTAGAGTTTAGTTCGGGTTTTGATGATTTCTGAATGATTGAGAGTTTATTTGTGAAATCTGAGGTTAGATTCATGCTCAGGGGATCAATTAGAGTCGGGATGTATGTTCGATTTTGCTGGTGTTGAGCGGAACAGATTTGGGCATTTTTGCAAATATTTTGGTCGTGGATAGATTTTGAAGTATTTTTGTAAATACTTTCTGTCGTGACCAAATTTGTAAATATTGGGTAATTGAGGTATAGACCTATAATTTTTGAAACATTGAGACTGACTTGTAATTTTACGAGTCAAAGATAAATTCGTGATTTCTGGGAGTTCGGATTAGAATTTGAGGATTCTGACTTATAGATGATTAGTCGGTAATTTCAGCAGTCGATGGGGACTGTTTGTAAATTATTGAGTCTCGGGGACTAAAACGGAATTTTACACTGGTCGGGACCAAACTATAATTTTACATAGATTTTGAATTTTTGGTCGAAAGTGACAGATTCACTTTCGGATTATATTTTGAACGACTTCGAGGGTTCACACTTGCATTCACATATCATGCATTTGGTATTGCCACAGTACCACATTTTGACATTTATGTCGTTTATATGTATAAAACTTATTGTTCCTGCCAGCGAGACCAGCCACCGACTGGTGAGGCTTGACTGGTGACATTGCTTGGATTTCTAGGTGAGTGAATAGCAGCTTCAGACATATTGGCTGTGTCTCGAAACTTCTATTATGGTTTTTGTTGTGTTTGACGTATTTATGAAAATGGACAAATATAAGGATTGGTTAAGATAATAAACTGATTATGTGATTTAATCAGTACTTGTTTTGAAATTAATATATATACGTAGTATATATCTCCTCTCTAATTTGAATATTGGATTGCACGATTGTGGTTTTATACTATATGATAGTATGATTTGATTTTCGATATGGGGACACATGTGCTACGAGGTACGTAGCATTTGGTATACCAATGATTGATATAGCCCAGTTACAGGATTGTCGGTAGCCATGTTGCCCCGATCAGGCATATGATTTGATATTAATAGAGGCAGGTCCTTATCACTTTTATGGCTGATCCACACACTTCGTGATATATGGCAGAGTCCATATCACGCTTGTTTAGTCCCATATCGCTTGTATATGTTTTGAATATGAAACTCTGTTTTGAAATCTGAGATGTTTTTACTACGCCTATATGCATGCTAGTTGCTTTGTTTGCAAACATCTTTGAAATGATTTTCGAAAGGATATTACTTATATAGCATGTATATCATATACCTATTTATATATTGCTTGTGGTATTTGCGAACTGTTTCAAAACAGTCTTTGTGAGACATGTATGAGGCGATTTGAAATGTTATTCCTCACTGGGATTGACCCCTGTTTTATTTCTATTTGTGGTTGATTCCATATTCCAGGTGCACCGATTTTGGCTTCGGCAACCATTCCGCATCTCAGACTCACATAAGGAGTCTTTTGGTTAGTGACGCCTTTTGATCGGGCTCTTTTGATTTTGTTATAGCTCTGCACCAGGATGCTGAGGGGTTACTGGATTGTTTTATACTCTGATGTATTTCACTGATTTCACTCGCAAATGTTATTTTGATATATTTATTCATATATCTATTTATATCGTTTTTCTATTAAACTTTTTCTCGTATTAAATGTTTGAGTAGCAACTCTGATATTTGAGGTTTGTGCGAGATGGACCAGGCTTCTACAGACGGTTTGTCTCGTACGCTGATCATGATTCCAAAAATAGGTCGTGACAGTTTATTAGTTAATGATTATACAAAAACAAAAGAAGATTGACATCCAAAGAAACTCTCTGAAACATCCCTCCAAAGCAAATTACCACCGTGATCTATCTTTGGCGACATAGAACCATCATCATTAACATTTGTAAAGGAATCATCACATTCCATCTCTACACAAGATGGAAAGTACTGATGCTTAATATGATTAGCTTCTTTATTGCCATATGTACAATCATCATAATCTCTAACAACCTTGGAATCCTTTCCTGTCAATTCTTGAACAATAGCTCTGAACTCAGATGCATCGGTGGCTTTCACCATTGTTGGACTCGAAATGTAAGTGATCTTCATTGGTTTCTTCTTTTGCTTGGTGGGTTTCTGGTTCTTGGCTTGATCATGATGGTGGTCAATGTATTGGTTTCCATTCTTCCCCATTTTCGTCTTTTAACTTGTCAAAAGAATTTTGTTCTGGTATACTTGGGTGATCAGTGACAAATGAAGAAGATGACGAACATATATATAGGTATATGATTTAATTCATAGAAGTAAAGACTTATATGTGATAGTAACTAGAAGGGCTTGATTTTCACGGACCCAGCTTCCAAGAAGCTATGAGTTTGAAATGGGAAAAACAAATTTGAAAATTTGCAATATAGATGACTGGAGAAAGTTGGTGGTGAGACTGAGACCGCATGCACATGCAAGAGACAAATTTCTATATGTTTGGTGTGGTACGGATTACCTTTCCAAGAGACAAATTTCTATATGTTCGGTGTGGTACGGATTACCTTTCCAAATTGGCTGCTAACTTTCTTTTATATATGTTTAGAATATTAAACTTAATTATACCAAAAAATGAAATGATTATATTAGCCGCAGTTTCAAAAGAGACTGTGAAGAATGACATTATCCTTCTTTTATATATTATGTATTGTTGTATCACTGAACGCTTAGATCAGTGATAGAAGTTGTTTTAACTTAATTAGAAGTTTTAAGTTTAAATCCTAAGAATGCAATAGTATTAGTGGTAGAGATCTCATCATTCGAGCTGTCTATCAAAATTTTGAATTTGGATTAATCTGGGTCCGTTAAGTCTCCTAAATTCGACATAGGACAGTTCAAAATACCGGATGAAATATTCAAAAATATTATGTACTGTTGTGTTTTTTTCATTTTAATATCTAAGTACTTCATTATGGTGGACCTGATTTTGATTTCCACTTGAACATATATGACTGGTGTGGTTTCTTTAATCCTCACTGACTTCACAATTGTCCAAAGTACATATTATTTAAAAGACCATTAAATTAAGAATTATATGTAAATTAAAAAACTCAAATCTGATACAAGTTCACTTTTGATCCAATAATGGTTGATATTGGACCTTATTTTAAAACACAAAAGACCAATGAAGTAGTGTCACCCCTTAATTAATGGGATTAAGCCGCCAAAGTATACTCAATAATAAAGCTATAGTTAATTTATCAATAAAGCTATAGTTAATTTAGCATCAATTATATGGTTCAAACTTAATACATAATTTGAATTGCTCTCAGTTACCCTCTAGCTAGCGAAAAAGAAAGACTCGTACAATATTGAAGTTGATTATGAATCTATGAGGTCTTTTTTTGTTTTAATTAAATCATTTGAGTAGTATCTTTCCGGATAACGAAATTTTATTTATTCAAAATTTAAATTTGAGACCTTTACTTAAAAAAAAATTCATACCATTTTATTCTAACTCATGATTTGGAAAATTTTTAGTGCAAAAAAGAGCAGTTTATAAGCTAATTATTTTAATAACTAGCTATACATTCAATTGGTCAATGATTTTTTCAACTTCCCTACTTGATATGTAACTGTAGTTCTAGAAGCATATCAATAGTAAAGTACATATACTTATTTGGCACCAATTGAACTGGAGTCATCTCTAACATTAAGAGCCCGAAAATTCGATAGTCAATAAGAGTAAATAAATTACTTGTAAAAAACAACATATTCGTCACTAAACCATTTTTAGTTATTTGAAGAGTATTATTTTAGATAATAAGATACCACATATTTGTTCAATTTAGGCCAGTATATAGTCACTGAAAAATTAACTTTGGCAAGATTACTTTAGACTTATATATTGTATTAAAATGATTAGTCTAAAATACGCTAAGCACTTTTATTTTAAATATATTCAACTGAACCAAGGTGTTACATTTTTAGAAAATTTAACCTATTATAACAAAAAAAAACTCTTTTTCTATCTTCTTTATAATGATTTTTGTTCACTAGATTTTAAAAAGACCAAACCATTAAATATTTCAACATAAAAGATTAGTCTTTGTGATTATCTTTATAAAAACCAAAAAGGTTGTAGAACTTCTTAATCATATGTCTCATTCTGATATTACTAATCCACATCATAGACTATTTATGCATTGACATTGTTTTATTTGATTTAATTAAGGAGTCAATCATCATTGTATCTTCGTATTTTTATCTAGATTAATCCAGTTGGAAATAATTGACATAGACGATTCTCAAGTTTAGATGTATTGAGTTTTCGGAAAGAATATTCTATATTGAAGGGATTAGTTCTTGTTGTTCATCAGAAATTTGAAAATAATCATCCAGAAGTATTATCCGAAGGAGACAAAGAGAAAAATTGTTTGATTTTCTGGAAGGAACTAGAAGATTAATTGTAGAACGACAGGTTGCGATTAATGGTTAATTTTATTTAATGCAGATTTAATTGACTGCCATTATGGAAAAAAAGGAAAATAGCTGCTACCATTAACTTTTCTTTTCGTAAATAAATTAAATTATCGTAATTTTTATAGTTGTTGTCCATGCTATCAAATTTGATAAACCAACTGGTAAGGCCGTAGCTTCAAGAAAACCCGATCATCCACCTCAAAAGAAACAATTTCGCCTCTTTTTTCTTGTCGTCGTATTTATTTCTTTTTATCTCTATTCCACTTTCTTCCTCATCAGCGTCTCTTCTTCTTGATATGTAGTATGATTATATTGATTTTATATCGAGAAATGGTGAAGTTGATTGATTTTGATTTTTTATTAAGCAGTTGTGGTTTTGATTGTCGAAAATGATAAAAATTTAAAAGGTTATTAATGATTTTTTAATGTAGTTTAAAATGTTGTGATAAAAGTAATAAAAATTAATCATTGTACTAAAAATAAAACTTTTTCGATGAGTTATTTTATTTGTCTTAACAAGATTAAACCCTTTAACATTGAAATTAACTCATGTGATGCCACTTACATCATGTGATGTTACCAGGCATTTCTGTGAACTTTAAATTAGCATTTAATGGTAGATTAGTATTGCGATAGAACTGAAATATTATTTGAAACATTGATGATTTTTTTTTGTGAATTTTAAACATTTTAATAAAAAAAAGTCAAATATTGAGTTAAAAAATAATGAACCAATTTTGAATTACTTCATAAATTGTATTTATTTATCAACTTTAAAATATTGTTGACATAACATAAATCGAGACCCACAAAACTCAATACAAATGTGAGGTCCTAGTTTATTAAGTCTTGGTTTGGATCCTTAGTAACACGAGAAAAAAAAGAAAGGAAAAGAGAGTTCACTCCCTTTAATGAGAGAAAAGAAGAGAAGAGACATGCATTTTCCATTCTTTTGTTTGGATACTGTAACTCAATTATGAAAGAAATTTGATTTCCCTCTTAAGTTAAAGACCATTCTATCCCCACTTTATTTTATTATTAGTTGTAGTAAAGAGGGTCAAAATGTACTTTTATCATCAATTCCTCTCAATTCTCTCCACTTCTCTCCCATTCAAAGAGAAACATCGTCAAGCTTGAATTCCTATCTATTCTCTCAATTTTAATTCTTTTCTATTACTTTCTATCATTTTATCGTTATCCAAACAATCTATCTATTTCCATCGAAACAAACAAAGACTAAAGCTCATGACAAGGTGAGTCCACCCTCTAGAAATTCCACCATCTACCAAAATAAAACTCAATACAAATTAAGGTGAGTCCACCCTGTAGAAACTCCACCACCTACCAAAATAAAACACACGTTTATCTTGATCATTAAGTTTGTTCACAATTTCATTAGTATCTGAGAGAATCAAGGAGAGCATCAAGTAATCTATCATTCAAACTTCAAATAAGCAGAAAATCCTATCTTGAGGATCTCATCCACTTGCGTAAGAGCGAGTCCAACATTACCTCTTATAATTCTTAACAAAATATTATATTTTATTCAGCTAATTCAATTCAAAATTTAAACTTACTCTAATAAACACCATTACTTATATTCATTACCCAACTCCCCAGTTTTATTAATAAAAGTTAACAAAAAATCATCTCACTTAATAGAGACTCTATATATATGTAGAGTTACTACTCAACTCTATATACTTTTATTAACTTTTATCAATAAAATATTCAAAAAGAAATTAAAATAAACATCGTCATATAAGTTTCAATACAAGTTAAATGCAAAATTTGATTAAAATATATTTGTTTGTAGAGTGAGATAAAAATTATTTGATATGCTCTAAAGACCTTTATGCATAGAACCTCAGAGATTATTGGAGGTAGGCTTTACTAATTTTAAACAGTTATCAAAACTTTGTCGGATTATTAAATTGAGTATTAAAGTGCCAAGAGGAAGAGCCCCCACCTCTAACTTTTGACTCTTGTGCAGGGTACGAAGCATCTCTCTTTTGAGCTTGTGACCATCTACCTTCAACTCAACAAAGATTGAGATCGTTGCAGCAACAACAATTGTGATAAAAGTAAACTTAAACACATTAATTGTGTGTACAAAAAATAATAAGCAATTGAATGATGATCGAGCAAAGAGCAACTATTCACTACTTTTATTTGATTTACTAATAAAATATTAAATTAGTGAGTTAAATAAAAAAATAGTTTTAAATTTTAAGATAAATTTAAATGAAAAATTGAATTAAATATAATATTTTAGAGGTTAGCTAGAGAACATTGTTGGACATACTTTAATTTATTAAGAACATTTAGAGTATTTCCAAACGAACTCGTTAAAAGTCTAAAACCCCTTAGTTTAAAGATCCAACTCAAAAATTAAAAAACAATGTTTTAATGGGCTCTTTAAAATTTTCATATGTAATAATAGATAGTAAATTTGACTCTCTACTTTAAAAGACTCGAATTTCATTCTTTATTATCTTTATACTCGATTAAGATCAAGTTTCAATATCATTTTGATCTCATTATTGATTAATCATATATATTTATATTAGAGCATTTACAACAAGCATCTTTTTTTTTTGCCAAAACAAGTGGCTACTTACTGTCTTAAAGAGCTCCAACAAGCTCTCTACGTAGCCTCCTATAAATTATTGTAAAGAGCAGTATTATCTTTCCTTGAGGAGAAATAATGTGGTCTTAAAGCTCCTAAGTTATTTTTAATTAATTGTTTATGTTAGTTTTTAATTAGTTTGTAGGAACATGTACTATTTTCAAAATAAGTATAGATATATAATTAAATTGTTTATTAAATTAGGAAATACAATAGAGAGTGTTGTTAAAGTGAATACAAATTCTAAGACTAAGTTAAAATATAAAGTTGAATTGTTTATAATATAAAAGGGAAGATTAACAGAAGCATTGTTGAACATGCTCTTATTTTCAAAGTATTTTATATACATTACATTTAAATTTAAAGAGTACCATTGATGATAATTTTTACACATTAAGAACTTAGGACAATTTAAAGAGTATCAGGAGCTTTGAATATTTTTTTTTTGTTAAATTATCGGTATTCAGATACCTTTGGCATCTAATTAATTCGGATTCAAGCCAAACAAGACTTATATGGTAGCAAAATTCTCTTTATTAAATTTTAAAGTTTCTTCGTATTTTTTAGACCGCAGTGGTTGCTTGAATAATTTTTTTTATAAACATGAAAGTTTCTTTTCTCGCAACATTTTTTTTTAATTTAAATTTATGTTCAATACTAAACGTTGAATCAATAGCCTGTTGAGTTGTTTTGAATAAGTTGAATCTAAAGCATTGTATCAATTAACCAATATTTTAGCAAAATCAAAAATGTCAAAAAAACTTAAAATTTTGATTTTTTATATATATTTTGTATGTTCTGCACATTTTAAAGTTTCGGATTTTTTTTTAAAAATCGAGTACAATGGATAATTAAAACGCTAAGAATTCCAACCAATTGTAAAAGCTACAATACAATGGTGCATAGGGAAAAAGAATGATCAATGGTGCAAAGAGAGAAGAAAACTTTTGGTCCAAGAGAGATGGAGAGGAGAGAAACTAAAGGAGACACCCAAACCGAACTCAAAGGGCTGTTTGAAGAATGTCAACAACACAATTCATCCATCCCTCTCTCTTTCATCATCGTTCAATCCACACTACAACAATTTACTCTCTCCACTCCAAAATCTCTCTCTTTTTCTCGCTCTCTCTTAATCGACATAGAAGTAAAAGAAAGACTTTTTTTTGGCATTTTTTGCACGCATTGCTTGGTGGGTTCTTTGTTGTTGGTTGTGAATTTACTGAAAGTTTGTGTCTTTATTGATTTTTGAGGTTTTAGAGGCCAATTGGGTCATGTTCAAGAGATGGGAATTTTGGGATTGATGGAACTTGCTTAGACAAGCTTTGAGCCTTGTTGGATTTAAAAGCTTCAAGAAATGGTATGTTGGATTAATTTTTGTTTTTGATTCGGCTATTGTAATGTTAGCTCATTTATTTATTTTAACTAAGAAAGATGATTCTAAGAATATTTTAATTCTTAAACGATCCTTAATTTGATGGTTTTATCGTTTTAAGACAATGTCATTATCACTAGGCTATAAGCTTATTGGTACAAGGGAAATATGATGATCCTATATTGATGTCAAAGGAACTTCTTTGTAGATTGCTTGGTCTGAATTATAATAAGTGATAGTCCAATGGTGCAATTTGTATTAGTGACTAAGAAACTAGTGATTTTGAATTTACCAACAAGCTATTGGCTCAATGCTTAGCATATTGACCCCAGGAGAAACCGTTAATGCTTTAATTCAGGACGCGGGTGACCACTTTTTGTAAAAAAAAAAAAAGATTTAGTGATTTTGAATATTGCTGAGATTTGAATTTGTTCTATTGTTTTTTTATTTTTTGATGGATGGTTCTTGAGTGGTTTGGTGTGGGGGATAGGGAAGAAGCCTTATATTTGAAGAAAATGCATTTGCACTGATGAAATTGAGATTATGAATATATGCATACAATGATATAGGGAAGAAGTCTTATATATCTGCATACAATGCATTGGATTGGATGCTTTTCGAATTTCAGAATTACAAATGTACATTTAGTCTACTGGTGCTCAGATCAGCTTAAGAGTTAAAGAGGTCAAGAGTTTAAATCTCACTGGCACCAAATCGACAAATTGTAGCCGAGCTTTTAAGAATTAATCAATGAAAACAAAGTATCAACAGCGTTTGATCTAGAATAGCGATTAATTCTTGTGTTTTCCCAATGCATCTAGTTATAACTAAACTTGATAGTTATGATATGTATGTCTGGAATATCCATTTTTCAGTATATTCATTTATAGTATTTGTTTCTACAGGGAACTCCAGTGAACATTATTGTTGGTTCTCATGTCTGGGTTGAAGATGCAGAACTGGCCTGGATTGATGGACAGGTTTCAAAGATTACTGGGAAAGATGCTGAAATTCAGGCTACAAATGGGAAGAAGGTAAGTTGAGTGATGCTTTCTTAATAGTCTGAAATATTTTTTTTAAATGCCTTTTCTAGATTGATCATGCCAGAATTTAGATACTGTTAACAAAGCTATTCTATCATAATTATGCTACTCTTTACCTTTTTATACTTTTTTTTTTCTGTTGATCCTGAGATTTTATTTTCATGTTCTGATAAATTTTAAGGTTACTGCGAACTTGTCCAAAATATATCCAAAAGATATGGAAGCTCCTGCTGGTGGAGTTGATGATATGACAAAACTGTCTTATTTGCATGAACCTGGAGTTCTGCAGAATCTGAAAACTCGATATGAACTGAATGAAATCTACGTAAGT
>CAODLS010747666.1:0-12257 GCA_948243855.1 Flueggea neowawraea
AATTATTATTAGGTCTGCAGAGCGCTAGAAGTTATCAACCAGAATCATATCTACAGTATAATAAAATAACTAGATTCTATCAAAAACTCAGAACTATTATTTATTATCATTCATCCAAGTGGTATTTGAACCCACATACTACTGTAGTCAACATCAAATATGTGTAGGAGATAGGTGCTGCAGTAATTGAAATTTTGTTTGGTTAGACATAACACAGGGACAATGTATCTGTTCAGAACAATTTCCATTTTGCAAAACAATTCAAATTTCTAGTAAAAACTAACCATGATTTCACAGTTGCCAGCATGATAGCTCTGACTTGATACCACATCACCTCCTCCAGCATTCTTCTCTACAAGGCTCATGAATGGTGACAAAGGCACACTGATGTCTTTGGCAGATCCCAGAGATTGCTTCTGCAACCACTGTCCCACATCATTCCTTCTGCGGAAAGATGATAGTGTCCCAGGCCTAGATCCATCTCTAACATCAGATTGCGTTTTGGTAATTGTACCAGTATAGGTAGAATGACTTTGTAACTCATTCAAAGAGATTCCTCTGGCCAGGTGACTTTGAAGCTCCTTTAAAGCATCATCGTAATCTTGCTACAAAAATAAAGATCACAAAAAGACACAAAACTAAGAACATTATCACTTGCTCCCTCTTATGGAACTTCAAATAGAAAAAAAAAAACTACATTTCAAGTTTTTTAAAACAATTAAACAACTTCCGGCAACACCTTCTAGAAATTGGGAATCAAGTATCTTAAACCTATCAGTATCTGCTTCAGAAAAGGGCTAACATGAACAAATGGAGTAGCTTAAACACAGGCATAATGAGACAAATTCATCCTCCAATATATTTCCTAGTTACAAAATGAAAAATAGAAAATACCAAACAAAATTTATAGAAGGAATAAGCCATTTGTGTTAGTGAAATAGAAGAAGTGCAAAACCAGTCTAACAGATGTGATTATTAAACCATTGGCCCTCATTTAATAACGTTGAGTAGATGCAGTATGCAGCTGCTGTATTTCCTTCAGCAAGTATAAGAAGAAACAGCATATTATAAATCAAATAAACAACCATTTGCTGTTGCAGTGAGCTTGCTGGTTTACCCTTGCTTTCCCAAATAAGATAGGCTTTACGTTCAACCAACTCTCTTGGTATGCTCAGATGCATAGTATTTTCATCATGTTCAGGAAGATCAATTTGAAAATTCCCATTGTTTAAATTCAACCTTAAAACCAATCAAGGATGAAAAAATTTCATCACAACCAAATAACTCGAACGAATATAAATCAAATATGCGGCAAATATTAAAATCCCTAAAAAGAAAAATGAACAACCATCTATCGCGGCCACCATCTTTCAACACGAATTCAATAGCTCGAATCTTTGGGTCACGCAACTCAATATTAACCACATATAATTCTCCACTCTGCAATCTCAACAACAGTGTTTCACTACCTCTTCAATACACATCCAAGCAAAACCAAATAGAGAATACAGACCTTCGTAAATGGAGTCTGTAATGCACCTTGCTTGTAAGCATGATCAGCAGGAATATACCAGTTCCTGCATATGATTATAATAACATAATCATGATCATATACTTCCACGAATCAGTAGGGGGGAAAAAAAACTTACGGATTTGCCTCCAAAAAAAAACCCCCATTGAAGAATCCATGTCCGAGTACAGTTCTTAAGCTGAAGCTCAACTCTCACATTGCGTCCATTCAAAGAACCCATCACATTAATCTAACAAAAAAGAAAAACAAAAACGCTCTATTACATTCGCCATTCATAGTGACAAATCTCTGCTCGTAAACTAGGTGGTTACTTACCTGGAGCTGAATGCCATCGATGAGCTGAAAATGATGGAGTCGAGGGACCTTCGAGGAGGACGCCCTTGAGAAAGTCCGATCAAAATTTGCGAAGCTGCTATCGTTATACACCTGTTCTCATTGCATGCTGGGTTGGTATTCGATTTTTTGTAAAATGGAACCGGATTCTGAGAAGGACGAGAATCTGCAAATGGAGAGAACGCATTTTGGGATTATAGTGAATCGCGCTGGTGGAATAGGATAGGTTTTTTTTATTCGAGCGTCACCACTGACGATGAGAATTGGAGCTAGACAGACAGAGTTACAGAGACAGAACAAGAGCGAAATCGTTTAGCAGACTACCAGTCGTTTTTTTGGTCATTAGACTACCGGCCGTTTGAAATAGGTAAATGCTTCAAGAGCTCTGTCGTATGACAAAGATGACTCTTTGTCTCTTTCCCTATTATTTTGATAGGATTGTATCTTTCTCTGTTTTTTTCTCCCCAAATAAATGAGAGGGGGCGACAATTGTGGTTAATTCCTGAGCCTAACCATATGGTCCTATGTTCATTATAGAATATTCGAAGAATTATAACAAATCTTGACGTAAGACTTATTACCACAACCCACTGCTAGAACAAGTTATGCATAGATCCAAACACGGGCACCCAAAAGCAAATTATATATGCATCTTCAAAATGCCCCTTGTGAGGCTCAAACCCGAGTTCCACATCCGCAGTAGTGTCTCCTCTCTATTAGGAGACGGCTAGACGGAAGTCATGACTAATAAGTTTGTCGTAAATCATATACTAATTAGACGGATTATGTACGAATGCCCTAATTTTATTGGCGTGTGTCAATTGTTTCCCTTCTATTCCACATGTTTCATGCAACTTTGCTTGCTTTCCAATGTTTGAACTTTTCCCGGAGGAAAAAAAAAACTTTGGAACTTCTATTCAGTGGGTATGAATTTGATAAGATATAGGAATATATTTTATATTAAAATACAGAATAATTTAATTTAGAAAACGTGTGAGTGAAATATTGTAATTTTATTTATTAGATCACTAATGGTATACAGAAGCATATAGACAAACAGTATATTAAGCGAAAATAATCAAGGATCGAGAATTTACCTCTTTTCCAGCAAGAACAACAAAAAGATTGGATCTAAGCAAGTCTCTCTAGCTGAACTACGGATGAAAACAACCAATAATTCGCAGTCTAAGTACCTCTGCTCAGGACTGGATGGACTAGGGAAGAAGACAACTCTTCTTCCTTCTTGCTCCTTATGAAAAAAGTGAGTTTTGGAGGGAGAGAGACGTTTTGGAGGGAAGAGAGAAAATGAAAGAACTTTTTTTTTTTCTCCAACTTGTCTTACTCCTCTTTTTTACTACATATATATCCAATCAGTGACTGATGCAGAAAAATTTCTACCCGAAGGCACCATTTAGATATAACTAGCCTTTTGTGTATGTGGCGCATTACACATTATTGAAGTATTTTTTTATAATTTAATTATTTTTTAATATAAATATATACTTTTAAAATTTGGTAGTCAATTTTCATTGAGGGCATTACACCTAGGATACTTTTTTCTGTTTATCTTTTCAATTTTACAACATCCTTCTAAAATATAGTTGTTTTAACACATTTTTAATTATGTATTCTATAATACAACAATTTTAATTCTCTCTCCTCACCCACCTCTCTCTTTGTCTCTCTCCATTAGAACGTTAATCCCTCTCTCTTCTCTAACCCTTTTCTCCGCCACATTTGTTCTTCGTCGCTGCCCTATTCTCTTCCATCTCCTTCTCCTTCTCTCCGTCTCTGGTCCCTCCCTCGTCGCATCTCTTCCCTCTCTCTGTTATCTGGACGGTTCTCCATTCCTCTCCTTTGTTCTCGGCGATGATGATTTGCATCGACAACTCCGAGTGGATTCGAAACATAGATTATACTCCCTCTCGTTTCCAAGCCCAATCCGATGTCTTTAGCCTCATCTGCAGTGCCAAAACTTAAGTACCTTTTTCTTTTCCTCATTTTTACCTTTAATTAGTCTTTTGTGTTGTTTAAGTTAGGGCTTTTTGTTTGCGAATTATTGGACAATCGAATCCGAAGAATATTGTGGGAATTTTGACAATGGCTGAAAAAGGTGTGCTTGTTCTCGCCACTCCAACTGCTGATCTCAGCAAGATTTTGCCTTCCATGCATGGTAAACTGTCATATGCTTATGTTTTTATTATCTTTCAAGACTTTAAGTATGTAATTTTGATTGGGAAGACAATGTCTTATTGATGTAGGGTGTTTGTTTGTGACATAGGTTTCATTGAGCTTTGGGATGTTGTGAGAGATGTGGTGTCCTGAACGGGGATAATTTATGGGTGTGTGAGATCTGAGATGTTTTATGAGGTTGTATCACGGTTTTCGAGTATGGATTTGCAGCTGAATGTCGCAATTTTTATTAGTGTTTTAGTTGCTTACAGAAGGAAAGGGTTTTTGAATGTGGGAAAAAGGGTTCACGGGCTAGTGGATTGGAGAATTTGAATTTGTACTCACTATGTACTCATTTTGTATTCAATCTTAATGTGTAAAAATAATGCCTAAATTGGTTTTGTACTCGATTTGTACTCCATGTGTACTCGGTTATACTAGTCAAAAGAGTTTGTACTCACTTTGTACTCGTGTTGTATTCGAATAACAAAGAAAACATAAAGGTTTTGGTTTTGTACGCTATTTTGTTGGTGTTTTGTTGTGTATTTTTGTTTTTTTTGTTATTGTTTGGACTCGTGTTGTACTCCACATGGACTCGGTTATACTAGTTAAAAGAGTTTCAGTTTATTGTTATACTAATTGTTCTCATGTTGTCTCCACATGTACTCTGTTATATTAGTCAAAAGAGTCTTCATTAACACTATCCGTACTTGGGTTGTACTCCACATATACTCTTTCATTGATGGTCAACAGAGTCTTCATAACAGTACTATGTACTCTGTACTTAGGTTATACTCTTTCTCATTGGCTTAGATGGCTTGATCAAAGCTCGGTCAACAGTTTGACTGCGTTGTCAACACACGGTCAAACTGTTGTATTTCTAAATATTTTATTCCTTTTTTCTATTTTTAGTATGTTTTTCAAATGTTGTTGTATTTGTGAAATAATTTTTATTTTCTTGCCTATTTTTGCACATCTGCATAAAATAAGAAAAACAAATAAAATTATGCAATGAAAAACTTAATCAAATATGCTTATTTTTTTGATAAGTCAAATATGCTTTTTAAGTGTAAAATAAAATATTACTACTTTAGATATCCATAATTTTGTTGACATGTAAACAAAATTCCTACATCATGACTTTTATAAATATTATGATAATTGAAATTCAAATATATTTGTAAATATACTCAAGAAAATTCAAAATATATTAAGTCAAATTTTAATAAAAATAGCAACAAAATAATTCATTACGCATATTGTCATTGGGACACATTTGTCATTGAGAACTTATATATAACCCCTTTCTATGATTAATTATTGTAATCTATTGATTTGGATATAGAATAAATATTCCACCTATTTATTATACCGTCAAAAGAGTTTGTGACAATATAAATTACGAATTCTAGATTAAGCAAGTGTACCTTTTATTAATGCATGCTTTAATTAGCACAATTATTTATTCGAATTCATTTACACATCAAAACCTAAAGTCATTGTTTAGGGAAAAAAGAAAACATTGAAGCCATTGTGCCCTAGGGGATGAGGGTATGTCCCTGTATCCAATATGTAGTAAATGGAACATTCTAGATTAATCTAGATTGTTGGATTCCATCTTTGGGCTTCTTAATTAATTTGGTTTGTCTCGTCCAATTACGAAGCCCGCAACCAATTACTCATTGGTTGGACTCGTCAGTTAACTCGATAACAAATCAATTTTGTCCCACCCACTAATGTCAGAGGAAATTGCATAAAATAGCCACTTTTTAAAAAATTAATTAGCAATATCCACCCAACTTTTACTAATGCAGTTTTAGATTTTAAAATTTTAATTTTGTCTACTTAATGGATAATCTAATTTATTAGAAAATACAACCCCTATTTTGTAGGTCAAACGAATCCGACAATGTTTTGGATTATTTTTGTCAATTTTCAGAAATTTTTTCAATATTTCATACGCATATTTTTTATCTTAACAACTAATGTAGTTTCAATCTTTAAAAAACATTACAGTTTACAACCCAATAAGAACAATGATAGTTTTAATATAGTTTCAAAGAAGTTTCAATCTATAAAAATTCCATGAAATTATTAATTATTTTTGTAGTATTATGAAGTATTTAAATGATACAGCAAAGTTTCTGTCGAGTTTCAATTGAGTTTTAGTAAGAATTTAATCTAAGAAATTTGAATATTATGCTTTTTTGATTTTTTTTTTATGTGTTGATACATATTTGTTAGCATATTTTTTATTTTAATATCTAATGTAATTTCAATCTTTAAAAAAGTATTACAGTTTACAGTCCAATATAAACAATAATAATTTTAATTTAGTTTTAAAGAAGTTTTAATCTATAAAACGTCCATGAAACTCTTAATTATATTTACAGTATCATGAAGTATTTAAATAACATAGCAAAGTTTTTTTCGAGTTTCAGTAAGAATTTACTCTAATACCTTCGAATATTATGCTTTTTTTTGAATTTTTTATGTGTTGATACATATTTGTTAGCATATTATTAATTCAATTATTGGTGGTTAAATTCTCTTATGTTTGTGAGATTAGTCAATCAAACAATTTAAATCCTATTTTATCAAATTCCAATACCTATTTTTAAGGTTGTTAAGTTGATCTACGTTTTAATTTATGGGTGACTATTTTCAGAAAATATTTTACTAAATTATGAACATATTTGATTAAAGTTTTGAAGTGGTTATTTGTAATATATGTTTATATTTAGTGGGTTAGTTATGAAAAAACCTCTTAATGTCATGAGCCAATCTGGTTTTTCAACAATCACAAAATTATTAAAAAATAATAATTATATTCCTTTTGTCGTGGCATTTCCCTTATATGCTATATATAGTCCTTTGTTTTGTATTAATGGAAGCATTAGAGTTGCATCAATTATCCAAAACCATGGCGTCTAAAATCTCAGTGAAGATACTCGAGACGTGCCAAATCATTCCCCCTCCTAACTCACCCGAGTCATCACTCCCTCTCTTTCATCTACTTATTCTGGTTTAAAGTCGCCCCAGTTGAGTATATCTTCTTCTATGCTATCCCTAATTTGGACTCTTGTTTCTTTCATTCAATCATTTTGGAAAAACTCAAACACACACTTCCTAACTCTCCTCCACTTCCTCCCCCTCGCCGGCAAGCTCATTTGGCCACAAAATACGTCCAAACCCTTCATCCATTACACCCCAGACGACACCGTTTTGCTCACCATTGTCGAGTCTGATGCAGATTTTAATCATCTCTTTGCTAACAAACCTCGAAGAGACATTAAGTCAAGATTTTACACTCCTGAGTTGTCAACTTCTGACACATCAGCAACAGTCATAGCTCTGCAAGTAACAATGTTTCCAAATCAAGGATTTTGCATTGGACTTTCCAAGCACCATGGCGCTCTCGACGGGAGAAGCGCAATTATGTTCATGAAAGCATGGGCTCACATATGCAACAACTATGAAGAAGGGAAATTCCCGAGCTTACCACTTGAATTGGTGCCATCTTATGATAGAACTTGCATTATTGACCCAGATGAACTTGAAACAGAGCAACTAAATATTTGGTCAAGCCTGAAACTTTAGCCAGCTTCTACACCACATCCCAATGCAATGTGAGGAACATTCGTGCTTTCCGGCGAACACATAAAGCTACTCAGAGAAACAATACTAAACCAGTTACCCAATTATAAGATGGTCCCTGAAACATGTTCATTCAATTTATCGACATTTGTGCTTACGTTTGCCTACACATTAGTTTGTGCATCAAATCCAAAGCGGCAGAAGCTGGCAATGCAGACCTTCTTTTCAGGTTTTGGGCAGACTTAAGAAGTCGTTTAGATCCTCCAGTATCCGCCAAATTTTTTTGTTGCAACTATATAAATGCATTAGATGGAATAGTTGATAAAGCTGAAGCTCTATTAGAAGGGATTGAATTCACCTATGTTGCTATCTCTCGAGTAGCCGACATTGCTTAAATTGAGTTGTCTCATGAGTTTATAATTAAATGATAATTATCCTTCTCAAGGTGTCTTTTGAATGTAAGTTAGATTCACTATTAAGATGATATCAAAGACATCTTAGTGCAATAGTTTAGGGTAGTGACATGTGTTGCCATTTGTCTATTAATAGTTCAGCCCAGTTCGAAGTGAGAGGTGTGTCAAGTATTGTCTAAGTTGAATTGGTCTCATAGATTTATAATTAAGTACAATTTTTTCTTCTCAATGTGTTTTTTAGAGATGAGTTAGACCTACTATTAAGACTATCAGAGTCAGTTAAAGAGTCAGAGAAAGGATTGTTTAGTAGAGTAAAAGGGAAGCTTGCTCGGTATTTGGGTTAGGAGACCAGCCAAAGAAGTAATTGGAGTTGCTGGATCACCTCGACTCCAGAAGTCATAGACATGTTATTTTGGAACCGGAACTGGCGAACCGAATCGAAACCAGACCTGTCAAAACCAAAACCGAACCAAAATTGGAACCGGCCGACCAAAACCGAAGGGCTGCAGTTCAGGTTCTAGTTCGACCTCTCTAGAAATCGTATAACCGGTTCGAATCACCGGTTCCAACTGTCATGTCCTTTTTTTTCCTTTTTTCAACTCTATAAATACCCACACCCTTCCTACTAATTTTACACAATTTATTCTCTCTCAATCTCATCTCTTTTACATTCTCACTCTCTCAAAATTCATTTTGCTCTAAATTATTTTTATTAATTATTTATATATTTTATTATTACAATTACTTTTTTATATTTCTATAAGTTGTTTTTTGCAATTATATTTTTCAAATTTTTTCCATTTTTTTACTATAGTTTAATTTAGTTATTTAGTTATTTTATTACATTTAATTAATATTTGCATAAATGAAAAATTTTAGTGAAAATAGAAATTTCAAAAGTTTTGAAATTAAAAATATTGGAACTCAAGAGAGTCAAACTCAACCAATTCCCACCCAATGAGATGAGGGGGGAGCGGAATAAAGAGTTTCTAGTTCCAATATTTTTAAAATTCATTTTAAGAAAATTCTTAGTGGTGATAAATATCTTGTATAATTGTATTTTAATTTATCATATATTATTAATTATTGAATCGTATAATTAAATTTAGTATTGTAACTACGGTATTCTTCCGCCACAAGTGAGAGCATCTAGTAAAATATAATGAGTTTTTTTTTTTTATTTTATTTAACATTATGTGATGTAATTACTAGTACAATAGTTAATTTATTTTAAAATTATTAAAAAAATTGGAATATAATATATTATTAGTATTATAGTTAATTATTCAATATAACAAAATTTACAAACCGAAAAAATAATTGACGGGATAAAATAAAGAGTTAAAAATATTTTTTTTAAAAGAAGGAAAACTGAACCAAACCGGGACCGATAGTTGAACCGATCAAAATCGGAACCGGAATCGAACCGAAACTGGACCAAACTTGGGAACCACGGTTTGATTCCGATTCTTCCATTCCAAAAACCTGAACCGCTGATTCTTGAACCAGAACCGACAGTTCTGAAACAAGCAACAAGTCTATCCAGAACTACGGGGGTCGATTTCGGATGGGGAAGGCCAAAGAAAATGAAAATCACCTCCATAGATAAGAATTCATCAATATCTTTGGCCGTGAGCAGTGACGGAAATGGCGGATTTGAGGTGGGTATCCTGTATAGTGTTGAAACAGCATTAGAAGGAAATGTTCGAGTCTTTGTTCTATAATGATCTTCAACAACTCGGGGGAACTTAATTTTAGATATCATTTAACTGAACTGTCTATGTATATTTGTAATTTTTGTATGTTTTTTAAATTTAGTAATTTTGCAGCTTGTAATTTTGCAAAAAGAAAAAAAAAATAGTTTGCACTAAAATAACATATTATATATTAAATATATTGTAATTTAAAAAAATATTAATTTTTTCTATTTTTCTATTATATAATATATTAATCTATAATTTATTTTTATTATTAATTATTTAATTTATTAAAATTAAATAATTTGTTTGACATGCGCTCTGATTTTCAACGTAGAGGGCTGTAGAGACGAAACGTGGGAGATGCCAAAGCTTGCCACCTAAGAAAGCAAGAGCCTACGTGTACAGTCTAAGTCTTGTGCGCAAATTTTGGAACCAAAAGGCTTAAAAATCTAATCCTCCAAGCTAAGCTAGAACCAGCATCTTCAGTAGAGTAAACAGGACAGAGCAAACATGGAAGAGATTAGTTCATCAACACCACCGCAACCGCCGCAACCGACTCCAAGAGAAAACAAGAAACTTCATTGATGTCACGAGTACAGGACTGCCTTTCTTTTGGAATTTCAGTTCAAGAAGGTTTCCGCTATGTGAAAGCTTCCATTTTGGGTCAGGTAATGCCAACATCATCATCTTTCGAGTTCAATGTTTCGAGAGTGTTTCAGAGGTTTCATATGTTTTACAAATAAAAGTAAATAATTAAATTTAAATGACGCCAACGTCAAAAATGTAATTTGAGATCTAAGAACAACGCTAAAAAGATCAAGTTTTTGAGTTGTTAAATATAAAAGTTAGGGTTGCAATCGAGCCGAGCTTTGAACTGTTCAGGGGCGGTTCGGCTCTATAGTGACTGAGCTCAAGCTCGAGCTAGAACTCGAGCTCAGTTCGAGCTTTTTGAGACGTTTGAGCTCGGCTCGAAATAGGAAGAATGAGCTCGTGAGCCGCTCAAGCTCGACTCGCGAGAAGCTCGTTTAATTAGAGCTCGAGCTCAGCTCGATTGAAGGTTCGGTTAATGAGAACTCGAACTTAGCTCGCGAGAAGCTCGGTTAGTGAGAGCTCGAACAAAACAGAATGCAGTCATTGTTCTTTGGCAAAGGATGAGTACAAGCAAATTGAACACAAACCAAGATTTGGCATCCAACTAGATTTCAGCACTGAAGACTACGCAAATCAAATTAAAATTTATTTCTAACAATGAGAAAGTTGTTGTTGACTATTAGACTTAATATGGGAAAGCTTAAATAGAGAAGTCAAATTGAGCAAGAAAAAAGTGATAGTGGGTGAAAAGAGTTACCTGTAGTCCAAATGGGAAGAGGGATGGATCGTTGGGTGGGTGAGAGCGGCTTTGATTTGCAATGTAGAGAGGGCAACGACGATAGTGAGAGAGAGCTTAAGAGAGGCAGTGAGTGAGAGGCGACGACAGTGAGTGAGAGAGAGAGCTTAAAAGCGACGACAGTGAGAGAGAGCTTGAGAAAGGCAGTGAGTGAGAGGCGACGACAGTGAGTGAGAGAGAGAGCTTGAGAGCGACGACAGTGAGAGAGAGCTTCAGAGAGGCAGGAGGCGGCGACAGTGAGAGAGAGAGAGAGCTTGAGAGCAACGACAGTGAGAGAGAGCTTCAGAGAGGCAGTGAGTGAGAGGCGGCGACAGTGAGTGCGAGAGAGAGCTTGAGAGCGACAACAGTGAGTGAGACTGTGAGAGGGAAATACTGAATGAGTGACTGTGAGAGTGAGACAGTGAGTGAGGTTTAGGGTTTGTCAATTGTGGCCTATGGAAACGACGTAGTTTTAGGTTTTTTTTGTATAATCACTAATTTTCATCGTCCTTTATAACGATCAATATATTATTTTTATTATATATTATTTTTAAATAGAGCTAATCTCTATTATATAATTGTTGTAATTATAATCACTAATATATTATTTTTATTATTTTTAAAATTTATTTTAATAGAGCTTTGAAAATATTTAGAGAAAAAGAATATCATAATATCTTAAACCAACAGAAAAGAAAACTCTCACAAAATTAAATTACATATAGCTTAATTAAAGTTAGACATGAAGCATCAATAATTAAATTAATTAGAGATACCTTTTTTTTCTTTTATATAAGTTTGTTTGGTAATTGGTATGTTAATAATGTCAAACAAATTATTAAATTGATTAAATACTATATAATTGATATTTATTTACACTTTAACTAATGTTGATTGACTATAGCATTATCTAGTGAATTTATATAGTTAATTGACTCGTGTTGAAGAAACAATAGCATTATATAGTGAATATAGTTAATTGACTCGTGTTGAAGAAACAATATCATTAAATAATGAATATAGTTAATTAACTAATATTGAAGAAACAATAGTATATACATTATATATTATGCGGTACACATAAATATATCATATACATTATATATGTATATGACATATTTATAGCATTTCTAAGCTTTGTACAC
>CAODLS010747681.1:0-18044 GCA_948243855.1 Flueggea neowawraea
GATTTGCAGAAAATTTTATGGATTGGTCCATTGAAATTCAAGTCACAAATTTCCGTTCAAACTAATGGAGCATCTAAATTAGTTCAAATACTTGATGACCTGAGTCGAAGAAACTGTGATATCAAAATTGTGGGGAAAATGACAAGCAAATATGCAATAATGGGATCAAATACTCTTGTGTTAGAACATAATTTTTCATATTTCTGTTGTATGGGAGTTTTTCAAAAGAAGAAATCCAAAAAATATAGAGTAATATTTTCATTTTAGTTCGCTCCCACGTCTCCGATTTTTTGTCTCTATTCTTGACCTAAAGTGGAAATTATTAATAATACTTAATGAATTGTCGTCTTTTTTTTATTGAAAAAAAAATTGAATTTTTTTGTTGGTGGAGCGTATAATTCCCTGTTTGCACTTTCTCATGTCCACGTTGCGTTCGGACCGGAACCACCAAAGGTAACCACGTTGACTTGGACCTTAAGTCTTTCTTCTTCAGTTCAGTCAGTGCATGCAAGTGGACTGCACTACCAAAGCCAATTTAATTTTTGGGTTGGGTTTGGTTTATATTTATGTTGACAATGATAATAAACTAAAACTTTATTAATTTATGATGGGTTAAGGTGCCAATTTGTCCTAACATTTGGGACTAGAAAAATTTTTGTGCTAATTACGCCAGCAACAAATTTTGTGCCATCATTTTTTTTTGAAATCTGTGCCATCATTTTTAATAGCAGCACACCATGTTTCATTTCTACGATAATAAAACTTTTATGTTTCTCTTTCTAAAATGTCACATCTTGAAAATTGGGTTTTAAAAATGTTAGAATAATATTTATATAATTTTTATTTTTTTGTTTTATTTTTTTAATTATTTCTTCCTCTTTAATTTTCTCTCACCCTCACTCTTTCTCAACCCAAACCTTAGCCACCCCACTGGCCACCGCCTCTCTCTTTCACCGCTCTCACCGCCTCTTCTCTCTCGATTTTTTCTCAGTCCACCGCGCCCTCTACCTCTCTTCTCTTGATTTTCTCTCCTTTTCTATGTGTCAATTTTCTCACCCCTCCATCTCTGATCTGGTCTTCTTCCCGCGATAAGATCTCGTCGCTCCGCCACCCTCTCGGCCTCTTCGACGCGTTGCACCACACCCCTTGGTTTGTCCTCTCCGTCGCGATTTCATCTCCTCTCTCACTCCGGTTCTCCTTTTTTCGTCCTCGCTCTTATTCTCCCAACCTCGCTCTCCGTCGCGAACGGATGACGAGGTGAAGCTGTGCTAACGGACGGCGACGACGCTGTATTTCTTGAAGGGGTGGCGGTGTGGCTGGAACCCTAGGGTTTCAGTTTTGTTAATTTTTGTAAATTTACCTTAATGCCCTTGATTGTCATTTTTCCTTTTTTTTGTCTATTTATTACATTTCCTGAACTACTATTATTTTTTTGTTCACAATGGTTCGCAGTAATATATGTACACCGTTGTGAATCATTGTGAACCTTAAAATCGCTTTTAAAAATATTTTTCAAAGAAAATTTTGTTAAATCTTAAAAAAATTAGACTTTTTAGAAAAATTTGGATTGTATGAACTATTGCGAACTTCAAAATTATACTTCAAATTTTATAATGTAAACTACTTCGTGAACCATTGTAAACATAAAAAAAATAAAAAATTATTTACAATTAAAAAATATGAACTATATACACCCTTTGTGAACCATTTAAAATGGTTCACAAATGTTCGCAATAATGTATATTATTTTTGTGAACTATTGTGAACAACAAAAATTAAAAAATATAAACTGTTTACGTCTTTTGTGAACGTTGTGAACTATTTTAAAATAGTTTACTATAATGTACAATATGATGCACACTCTTTTATGATCTATTGAGAATGTTAAAATTGACCCTGAAAAAAAATATTTTTTAAAAAAATGGTTTTAAATTTCTAAAAAATAATTAAAAATTTGTTAACACTTTTTTTTTTAAATATGAATTGTGTAGTCTCTTTGTGAACCATTGGGAACTGTTGTGAACCCAAAACACAATTTGAATTGAGAAAAAATCAATGTCTCACAAAAAAAGTCAATTTCTCTCGTGCTTTTAAAAAATTGCATTTTTTATATGAGTAAATATAAGGTGATATTCCTAATATTTACAAATTTGACATCTCATTTTAGTATAATTGTGTAATTGTCCCAACATTTTTTCCCTTAATAAAGAGCCCACCTTGCCCTTCTGTTAGCCATTCCAGCCTACGAGACAGATGAAGCTCACTTTTCTATCCAATTTGATGATTTCGTCGTCAGTCATAGACATGTTAGATCGTTTTCTTTTAAAATTTTGACACAACAAATTTAAAAACCAAAACCCAAAGCCAAACTACTAAGCAAACCAAAACCAAACAACCACTCTCTTCACCCTTTGTCCTTCAATTCGGACCACTCTCTTGTCAAACACATAATCGCACTCTCTCCCTCCCTGTAAACTCAATCTGAACTATTATCTCCATAAACACATAGTCTCTCAATCCGAATTCATGACGGTAATCTTCAACTTCAACTTCGATCCTCCTTTTCTCTCCATTCCTCTCTGCGTTTTCTTTTTCCTCAGGGTTTCATATTTGATTTTCTTTTCTTTGTTATGGGTAATTAATTGCAAACAACAATGAAATTAATTAAAAAAAATGAAAATCTAACCTTTCTTTTAATATACACAAATATTCCTTTGATATAGTTTTATCCAACAAAAGCCCATAAACTCAATCGCAATAGAATAAGATTTAGGCCTCGTTTGACAACCATAAAATATAACATATTTTTTTTAGAGCATATAATATATTTTGTAGAATTAATTTTACAAAAAGACGTATTATGTCTCTACTTTTTTACTATTCATCTATCACCAATTATTACAAAACTTACCAAATATACTATATACTACTCTTACCAAACAAGCCCTCAAATTGAACCAAGTTACGGCAGGAATTACTAATTAATCAAGCCCTAATAGTTCAAAATTGACAAATTCTAGATCATAATTGAAAAACCCCAACCCCACCTACCGAGTTCACTTTCTTCTTCATTTGCGACACGATCCCATCAAACCTGCTTCGCCGCTTGGAGTGTAAGAGAATGGCAAGATCTTCTCTGTTTCACTGGAGAGTGAGATGAGAGAGCTCAGAGAGTGAGAGACTGAGACAAGAACTGAGAGAGGTGACCAGCAGAATTCAGGATTGATGTGAAGAAGACTGAGATAAGAACTAAGGATATTGATATTGATATTGATTGTCATCTAGTTCGAGAAAAGCTTCAAGAAGGAATTATTAGATTGCTTCAGGTGTGAAGTTCTTATCAGCTCGCAGATTGCTTTACAAAACCGCTGACAGCAGCTCTATTCCAATCAAATATATCCAAGCTGAATCTTCTCAACATCTATGTTCAGCTTGAGGGAGGGTCTCAGAATTGTAAATCAGTTGATAAAAACCGCTTATGTAGGTTAGTTTGTTAGAGTCTGTGATGCTTCCTGCTGAGTCAGCAGAGTTAGTTAGCTGGAGTCAGTTATTTTTCTTCCTCTGCAAGTCTGGGATTATTCTCGGCTCAATTGCTTCTAGATATATGAAGCTTGTACATTCATTTGATAATTAATGAGAACAGAAGCTACATTTCTCAAACTTATCATTGTTCTACTGCTTTTAATTTGTACTAATTCATAGTATAAAAGAATCCTCGTTATCCAAATATTTCATAGTTGCCATCACAATGGTTACTTACGTAGAATGTTGTGAGAATACAAGTAGAATCCTTGTTTGGTATCTTCATGCTCATCTAAAAGGATCCTGAAGAGAAGTTTCTGAGCGACCCAAATCCTGATCCTGCAACACAACCAAAAAAGTAGCTAACAATTAATTACACATGATTATTCGTGTTACAAATTAAGAAGAAGAAAAAATACCTGAAAAATGGTCCACGGAAAGTTGAACCTCTCTACTTTGATTAAAGAAGTTGATATTATTGTGTCCATACAGGATGTAATAGTTTTGCGCAGAAGGAACACCATCGTCATTAGCACCAATGACACATCCAGCAGCCACCAGGAACATAAAGACAGCAACATTAAATAGTCGGAAACTCATCGTGAGAAAGCTTGTCAATATAATTCAAGACCATGAAAATTATTCTGACGTTAATTTGTTATGTTCTGTTGGTTTTTATATGGATGAATAATGTCTCCTATATAATATAAGATAATGCAAACAATAATGTTATAGTCTCATGATTGGTCATGATTTTCATGTTCAGAATAGATACTGACACGACCAATATCTTCTTTTCTTCCTCTTCAAGGATTTTATTTTCCTTTTTCAACCAACCGACAATATTATGTGTGGTCTATTAACACTACGAGAAATAATATGATTGGGTACGACATATTTCGTCCCCAAAGAATACTTTTTTGTCCAGAAAACTTTTTAGAGACGAAAGGACTCGGGTTTCTAGACGCATCGGTAAAGGTCTACAAGGACGAAAAAACAAAGTTGTGCTTACATGTTAGGTATTTGCGGACGACAGTTACGTTCGTCCCTTATTAATCGTCTTTCAAAGACGACAACTTATGTCCCTAAAACGAAATTCTTTCATCCTTGATGGATTAATTCGTCACAAAAGTGTGCAAATGTAGACCTTTCACAATGATGTTTGGATGAAATCTTTACGTCCGTAATTGCTCTCACATATTGGAGATGCAATATCTCGTCCATAAAGATGATGATCGTGGATAAATTATTTAATCCATAAAATGTATTTTTCAGGACAAAAAGTTTCGTCCATAAAATATTGCTTGTACAAGCAGATTGTGTTCCATACTAAAGATTTTGTCCAAAAAGTAGCTCATTAGAGACAAATTTTTTGCAAAAAATTTGTTCACATATATTTTGAAGTATGGACTCTGTGGATTCAATTTAAATAGTTTAAATCAAATCATCTACAATTTAAAAATATTTAAATAATTAATACTAAAATAGTTTGAGTTTACAATCAAATATCACAATTTAACAAAATGATTCATCCATTGTATGATGAAATCAATAAATTTTTTCAGACAAAAAACAAAATACTCATGAAAGTACAATTTTCTCATTTTTTTAACATGTCTGCCATGCGAAATCAAGCGAAATTCCAAGAAGAGTTTCATCTTTTCATCTCCACCTACAATGTATGAAACATATAAAAAAATTAATAATCTACTTAATATTTTCTAGTCAAACACAAAAAAAAATTACTAATCGACAAATTCAGGCGCAAAAAAAATAGAAACCAACATTTGAAAGGATATTTAAGTGGGTGAGTGACTCCCTCCAACAAAAACCAAATCTAGAATCCTTTCTTGGCATTGAAAGCGAGCTTCCCAAGTCTTTTCTTGATTTTCCAAACGATTTGTCAAATCATCCACTTTATTAGACAATGTGGATATCACAACATCTTTTTGTTTAAACTCTTACTCCAATCTTCTTAGTTTGACATTTGAATTGTTTCCTTTGCCTTTTGGTTTTGATCCATATCCAAGACCTTTGATGTAACCTAATCCAAGTACTCGATCACAAATTTCATCAGGACTCAAATTGTGTCCATCTTTTTTGGATTTCTCTAATAATTCCATCATTTTTTCTCTAAAATTTGAAAAAATAAACAAATTAAAAATTATTTAAACTCATTCCATGATGTAGTTAAGACATAAAGCATTAATAGACTATTATTGCACATACATATTGTGACTCTGCTTCCAGAGTGGTCTAACGTTTTTCCTCTTTAAAATGAGTAAACATATGAAAAGTTATTTGATCAAAGTCTTCTTCGTCATTTAACTTCTCCTCCTGATACATAAAGTAGTATATACAAAAACTAATAAGCTAATGAATATTTATAAAAAAAAATCTGTAAGTTATTTTGAAACATACAATTTCATGTCGATAAACCACAGACGTTGTTGATCATTGATTGTGGTGCGTTTGTAGCTTGCTTTGATTGACAACAGTTTTTGCACTTCTGACTTGTAGGAATCAATAATTATAACAAGTGCACTATAAGTAAGAATTATTTAAATGGAAGTTCATTTAAAAAAAAATGAGGGATGCAGATTGTGAAAATATATCTTGAATTTTGGATCAGTGCAAAGATTTTCCCAATACTCTTGAGTTAATTTTCCCAATAAGTGCAAACTTTGCTTATAAGTATTTCTTGTGGCGTTATCTTCCATGCTACCTATGTAATTTGCATAATGATCTAACTTCTCTTCGTCTCCATCTTCTATCTCATCATTTAGTACAACTCCATCATCAACCACAACTGATTTATTAATAGAATGACTCATTTATCTAATATTATAATTAGATTCTTCCCATGAAAAATCCATCTAGTGTAGAACGCATCGATACCCTTAATCAATAAATGATCATGAACTATATCTTGTCTCCAACTAAATAGGTTCCCGCAATCTATGCATAGACATCTAATTCTACAATTTCCACTGAGATAATCTTTTACAAATTTCATAAAAGAATTAACTCCTTCCACATATATTTTCAACCATTTTTTTTCTGTCATCTAAGTCTTGTCTATGTTCTATTGTATAGTAAAAAGATTAAAAAATGACAATCAAATAGTATGCAAGCAAAAGAATTACACCAAATATGCAACCAAATTGATTCATCAATTGATAGCAAGTAGTAATAAAACAGAATGCAAGCAACCAAAAAATCAGTCATACATACCTTTGTTCTGTAGCAACTATGTATTAAGAAGTAGTGCCCTTAGTCTTGCTTTTAAATTTTGTTAACTGAAAAGGAATCTAAAAGAAAAAATCGATTCAGTAACTAGAAAAATATCAAAAAAAAATTCTCCAATATATATTAGATTTCTTGAATCTTTGCTCTAATTGATAGCTACTTACTGAATCTCGACATCGCTAAAAATTAAACGGAGAGTTGATTTTTCTCATTTTGTCAGTAAACAATTAAAATCGATTCATTGTGACTTTTCAATCAATGATTATAAATAAAAACCAAATTGAACAAACAGCACACCTGCATCTAATAAAACCCAAAAACTAACTCTGTTACACATTTTAATTAACAAAATTTTCAATTTTGATTTTGCTTTTCAGTTTTGACTCTTCCATCCAAAAACAATGTAATATGACTTACCAAATGATCATGATTAATTGATAATTATCTTAATTGTCCATTGCAGTCATACATAATGTAAAATATAGCAAAACAAAACTTATAAGGCAGGTTGTCACCGTACAGAAAAAATAAATGATATCATAATATCGTAGGCTAAACAGCCTATGAGTGAAGGACAAGTGGATGCCAGACAGATAAGAGACGGCATATAGTAAACCTTGATCATCTATCGTTGAGCTAATGCCATGCCATAACAGAAAAGGAGAAACTTAATAGCTAGACAAACTTAATATAACAATTAGAAGAAAGATTAAAGAAAGAAAGCAATTAAGCCGACCAGAGTTTCTTGTGACAATGGTTTAGAATCATCAGCTAAGAGCTGTTGGAGTTCTTCACGTCACTTGGTCTATAAAAATTTCATTTCATTTTCATAACTAAAAAAAATGGGGAAATGGAGAAGAGATTGGGTTATGGATTGCTGACTTGGGTTGCAAATTGTCAATCACGTGTTTAATTGCTGAGTTACAAATCTAAGCATATGAGCCTCTCTCCATTCATTGTGAATCTTACGTGAAATTGCAGAAAGCACCTACTGGTGAAGATACTGAATTCTGCTACAAATTGAACAATATATTTTTTAGTTATTCCTTTTTCTATAGTTTGTTCAATAAACTCATATTGTGTATTCTCTATGTGCTTGAACTAATAATGCTTGATGTCTTTTTTAGTAGAATTTAAACAATGAACTAATACGTCGAGTTATTAATCATATCTGAGACCAAGACCTCTGTACCCTTCAGGCTTCAAAACAACTAAAAAACAGAGTGGTATTTGACAGGAGAGGAGACGTGTTAAAGCAACAAATAATCAAATTTCTTTTATTCTAACATACAACAGTCGATTTATACATGACTAACAGGCTGATTAAAAATTATTGGTTTTTAGTAAAGAAAATCACCAAAGAAATCGACGTAGAAATGAATGTTTAATCTGTGCAGCTCTATTACAAGATTACAAAATAGAACAAAAAGCATATAATGATGAAGAACATAATATTAGGAACCCTGAATTGATTGAAGATTCGATGCAAGCAGTAAAATTAGAAAAAGAAAAAATTGGTGCATTACGCTCGAAACAGAAAAAGAAGAGAGAAAGCTAACAGAGAGAAAAAGAAGAATCACCGAATTGAGTTTAGATGAAGAATAGAGTAGAAGCGAGAGAAAGAGAGAGAGAGAGAGAGCTTAAATGGGTTTAGAGGTTGAGATAGGAGATACGGATGATGAGAAGAAAATTAGGGCTTTGAAAGGATTTGTAATTCTAATTTTAATTGTAATTGTGGACAAAACCCAAACTGTCCACAAATCTATTTTGGACGAAATCCTCAAACCCTCCAAACAATTTTGAATTTTTTTGGGACTAAAATATTTGTTCTTAAATGATTTTAAATTGCTGACAAAATTATTTTTGTCTTCAAAAATCAATTAAGTTTTTAGCACAACATTTTTCGTCCCAAAACATAGTGATGTCCCAAAATATTGAATCTCAAAATGGTTTTGTTTGGCGCCTTGGCTAAATTTTGGCAGTCAATATTTCTGCACGAAAGAAATAATTTGTCCAGAAAAAATCGACATTTGTGGACGAATTCATTTCATCCGGGAAAAAAATCATCCCAAATTCTGTAATTTCTTGTAAACTTCTTGTATACATTTATTGGTGTAATCTCTTGAGTTTAATGTTGTTCAGAAGATTAGATGTGATTATATGCATGAAATCAATTTATCATGGAATGTTGATGAATTTCCACGTCAAAAATCCATATAATTATTTCCTTTTATTCTATAGATTCAGAAAATCCCGCATCACGGTAAATGTTCAATTCACTAAACCATTAGATTCATAATCTTCCTAATCAGGAAAGATTTTCCAAGCAATTCGGTGACAAATGAGGTAGCCGACATAGAACTTCTAGTCTTTAAAGGCTAGCCTGAAGATTTATTTTTCTTTTGGTGTTGGTTAATTCATATACACACACACACATTGCCTTCGCGTTTTGTTTGCGACGAAAGAAAGCAAGGTTTATAACAGGGTTCCGCAGTTTGGATCTTCAAATTTTGTTATTTGAATTATCCTCATCACTATCAAACCACACACCAGATAACTGAAATCTTATGATTCAGTGTCATCGTACTTGGACTCAATTCAAGGTTCAATTTTTTATAACAAAAAAAAATACAAATCAGGATAAATAGTAAAAACGCATCACTAATTTAATTAGGTTCCTAATAGCCAAACCAATTTACACTAAACATCACTACATCAGCATTTTATTGCATCAAATTAGTATGCATTTATATAGTTCAAGCAATATGTACTTTTTTTCAAAGATACGCATGACAAATACTGATCCTTAATTTACAAAATGATCTCACTAACTATAGTTCATCGACAAGCTGGATATCTTTTTCCTGCTACACCAGCACACAGAAACATTAATCCCAACTGTTCACACTATAAAACATTACTAACCTTTGAGTAGTAAAAGACGAAACTGGATGACTAATCCATGCTTAATATATTTTAATTAAATATAAAAAAATCAATCATCATATATTTGTAATTAAAAATTAATAATAAAAATACAAACAAACAAATAAACATTACATCGATATTGTATTCAGATTAACAAATTAAATAATTAATTAGTTAAAAAAATCCAAATAAAATATATACAATAATATAAAATAGTCCAATATTTAATTAATACTTATATTATTGTGATTAATTGATATTAATTTAAAATAGATTGAATTTAATTGATATTAATTTAAAGTGCATTAGATAAAATAAGAAAAAAATCAAAAAAAAATTAAAAATTTTATAGTTGTTACGGTAGAACGCCATGTGTGGCTTTCTACTATAGTAAAATTGTAAATTTGGTTGAGTTTTGGCTTTCGGTTGGAGCATCTCCAACTCTTCCTTTCTGTTTTAGAGTTAGGGTTGGAGATGCTCTAACCCATGTTATGGCCTCAACTGTAAATCTGAATCTGCCAATTCAATATTTTGGGTTGAGCTTAGATAATTAGGTTACATGTATATATTGACAATGATAATAAACTAAACTTTATTTTATTTACTGGTTTATGATATTATGAACATGAGTATTGTTGGAAAAGAATCCTTCTTTTTAATTCAGATGAATATAATATCTAGCTATATCTAGAACTACTATTCTAAATAAACAACTTGTCCAACAAACTCAACTAAGGCTCATTGATTTTGCATTCTGGATTACCATTAGGATATCTTGCTTTATCAGTGAAATAATCATAACTCAAATACTTGCTTCTCACAACTTCATAAGCTTCATTTTGGGCAGCATCAAGGTTCCAATACTTGGCTTCATTCCACCAATAATTGGAGGAGTAACAATCTTCGTCACCCAGGTTCTGCGATTGGCAACCTTCGATTCCAAATCCTAGGTAGTTTGCTCTGAAGGGTGCTTGAGACCAGTCTGGTTGCCCTGGATAACTTACCCCTATATTAGTGTTGTTCTTGAACACCCTGATTGGAGTGTTGTCCATGAAGAACCTGTAAAAGATGCACATATATATTATATTTGGCATTAATTCATGAATGCAAGATTAACAAAAACATTGAAAAACTTATTCACAAAATTAAACCAGCTATTTTTTCGTATATTTGTGTTATACCTACACTGCTTGATGTTGATTCCACAAAATTTGGTAGGTGTGGAAATCAACTGTGGGATCAAACCAAAGAGACACTTTTTGTTCTCTCCCTCCAACTCCATTTGCGTACACATTAGTCTGTAATTGGTACGGTAGTCCGTTGCCTCCGTAGAACTCGAAATCCAGCTCGTCGTGTTTATCACTATATGATTTTAACTGCACAATTAAGCCGCCAATTATATATATAAATTATCATTGTTTTACTGCTTTTAATTCATTGATTCAAAACATTCAAACTAGTTCATAGTTGACATCATAATGGTTAATTACTTACGTAGAATGTTGTGATAATACAACTTGAATCCTTGTTTGGTATCTTGATTCTCATCTGAAAAAATCCTGAAGAGTAGTTGTTGATTGACCCAAATCCTGATCATGCAATACACCACAAGAAAAAAAGTATACATGTTATAGCAATTACAAATGCTAATTAATGAGTAATTACAAATTAGGAAGAAAAAGATATATACCTGAATACTGGTTTAGTGAAAGCTGAGCTTCCATACTTTGATTAAAGAATTCGACATTATTGGGTCCATACAATATGTAATAATTTTGTGCAAAAGGAACATCATCATCAGCAACACCAATGGCAAGTCCTGCAGCCACCAAGAACATAAAGACAACAACACCAAATAGATTGGAACTGATCATAGTGGGGAAGCGTGTGAAATCGAAGACCAAGAAAATTATTCAGACGTTTTTAATTTGTTATGTAATTTCGTTCTATTGGTACTTATATATATAGGCACCACAGAATGGTTGCTATTTAGGAAATCTCTAAACAATCCCAAGTAGTTCGACAGTTGTGAAGTTCCGACAAGAAAATGATGCAAACAATGTTATGGTCTCATGATTGATCATGATTTTCCTTTTTAGGATTTTATTTTCCTTTCTCAACCGACCCACAGGCCACAATTGTGTGTGTGGTTTATTAACTTGTATTAATCTCTTGACTTTTATGATGTTCAGAAAAATCAGATGTGATTATTTATATGAAACCAATCTATCAAGGAATGTTGATGAATTTCCACGCCAAAAAAATTCTCTCATTGATTTTCCATATCTTAGATTAGTAAATCCTCCTAATCAGAGAAATATTTTCTAAGCAAATCTGCGATAATGGCAGATATAGAACTTGCGTTTTCTTGCAAGGAAAGAAAGCACACGAATAGTCCGCGGTTACGATTGTGGTCGGAATTTAATTCAATTTCATCGTAGTTGGATGCCATTTTTTTTCGCAGTTTTAGATTTTTTTAGAGCAATTCATTTGTCCAATTCAATGGGTTCGGATTGGATTCATAAAAAAATTGCAACCAAGCGAAAACTTTTTTTTTGAAGTGTCAAGCGAAAAGAGATTTGATTAACAACTCAAAATATCATAGAAAAATTCTTACCTATACTTGTGCATGTCTCACACATACATCAAACAAATTAATAACTGATATTTGTATAAATAGTGAGGTCATGAGTGGGGTCATGCACTAATATATTAGTTTTAATTGGCTTGGTGCATCTATAGAGACATGCACCAAGTGTAGGCAAAATTTTTTCAATATCATAACACTTAAAAATGTTTCGCATGTGAGAAAAATGTTTTTTCACACTTTTATACTCCTTTTTTAGACCTTAATAAATTGTACCTATATGTAACGTATTAATATTATTATATGTAACGTATTGAAAAACATATTCGACTCATCAAAAAAATTAAGCATATTTGATTAAGTTTTTATTACATGATTTTATTTTTTTACCTTATTTTATGCGATGAAAATTGACTACCAAAATTTAAAGGTATAAATTTATGTTAAAAAATAATTAAATATAAATAAAAGGCCTAAATAATGTGCAACACACGTACACAGAAGTCTAATATAGTCAAAATGTATCACTGATTTTTTTTTGTCCTGAAATGTATCACTGAATTACTTAGAGGTTGTTTAGTTGAGAAATTTTTTTATTATTTTCTAAAAAACTATAAAACAGAGATAAAAAATGAAAATTTTGTTAAAATAAATAATTAGCAAATATATTTTCTAAATATTTTTAATTTCTAAAAAATAAAAACAAAAAAAAATATAAAAATAAATTGTTTTCTAAACTAAAGATAGTCTTATGTTTCTAATACCGAAAACAATTTACACCAAATTTAGTGTGTTAATTCAGTGTGTATTTACGTGGATGAATGCGTCATTGCACACGCAAAAGCAATATGTACTTTTGACAAAGGGTTTCAATTGTCTACTCGTCTTAATTCTTCTTAATATACAAAATGATCTCACCAGCTGACTATACAAACTGGATATTTTTCGTGCTACACGGCCTGTACACTAAAACATTAATCCCCAACGTAACAATCCACTCTGCTTAAATCTATGATCTTTTTTAGTTAATCAAACTTAAAATAGATTATGAGGCTTTACTTAAATCCAGCTGCGGCCATACTGGTATCAGGCAAAAAAGGAGAACACTTGGTTTAAAAATAAAATCAATGTTGGGCACAGATATTGGGCCTTCTTGCGGGAGAGATGTGTCACAACAGGTGTAACTCTATGACTATGGCTATGGGTCACAACTCACAAGTGACTTTGTTGTGGTCCAAACAATAGACATATTGTAGAGCTTAATTGTTTTAATTCATTTATTTATTTATTTGTTAGTAAAGAATTAAAGAATTTCATTAAAGAATAATCGTCTGTATACAAATATGATATATGTGCTTGTCATTACTTCCCGTCTAATTTCTACCAAGCTCTGATTCCCACCTGAACAGAAAATTAAAAGAGAATAATGTCTCTAAAAAACAAAACACATTAGACTTACCAAACCATCAAGGTTGCATCTCTACAAAGCAAACATAAAATATTTTAAAATAGAACAAAAATAGTAAGAGAACTTCAAAACAATTTCTTCAAAAACAGCTCTACAAATCTGATCAGAAGTAAGAATTTGTTGTTGAAAAATATGCACATTTTTGGCCTTTCAGGCCCAGTAGATTGTAGCAGCGAATCGTACTCTTCTTTATATGTTGCAATGGCGATTTCCCTTTGGTTTTTTTTAGAACCAACTTACTTCTTTACGCCATGGAGGATGATTTTGTTGATATTTTAATTCATTTATTGTCAATAATATTATTAGTAATTAATTGGTTCAAGCCCACAACTATAGCTTCAGCTCGGTCGGTGGTTACTATGCTATCAAAATAGTCTTCACTTCACTTACGTCCTGGGAATTTTTGAAGTCGTGTTGCACTACTATCAGCTGGCTGATATTTAAAGCTTTCAACTCAGTTCCGGATTTATATACTTGACCGGCAGGATGACTCTACGGATAAACTTAGGCTTAGGACAAACACTTGGCTTTAATTAACACATAGATTGATACTATGGTCTGTGCCTACTATGCATGCAGATATTATATAAGGACCAGCTAATTACCATCCACAAAATGAAGCTACCTAGATCTTTTTTTTAAAATCAACTTAAACAAAGACTTGCAATGACTGAAACCAATAGGACAACATTTGATACAAAAGAAAAAATATATAATAATCTTGCTAACTCGATTTACTCAAATATCAATAAAGTTGTCTGTTGCAACTTCAGATTATTATTATTATTATTATTATAGAATTTATAAAATTTAACTTCCGAAAGAATGGGTCAAGATTTGACACACACAATACAAATATACATCTCTATGGGTTGGTTCCTATGTCATTATTAATTGTAATATGTTTTGACATAAGAGGTGCTCTCACAAATTCACATTTTATGCATTAAAATAATTATTATAACATATAAAACGATAGTAGTAACATTGACATTTCCGCGCTGATTGTCACGGGCTTAGAGTTTTAGCGCAGAGACTTCACCTGTGCGGTACCCCGGGACTCACGCATACCAGAGGTTCAGCTTTTATCCGTCTCCAATGCTTACTGGTTTCGCCATCCCATTGGCTCATCAGGGGAGCGGGGACAACTCTCGACCAGTGAGGTGTCTAGATGACACGCAGATCCATCATAGTCAAGTCTCAGACCAGCGACAAGTTCCTCAAACTCAATTGGATCGGCATGCCTAACTCAAGACAGGCGCAACACCTACAGCACGTACTCACACCTTCCGCTGCCCCGCAACCCACACTTTAACTCACCAGCAAGCATCTCGCGCATCCTGCGCTGTCACGACAGTTAGGTCGTGACATTCTCCCCCACTCAATTCATGCATGCCCCGTGCATAAGGGGAACTCTTTGCCATCCTTCAAAGATTGTCCCAGATTAGTGTGCGACTACCCTGCCTCTACTCATCTCCATCTTCAAGGAGAGCCACATGCGCCAGACCCCACTTCACTTTGGGCGCACCGCGTGGACTCGAGCGCTCGGCGTAGTATCGCTGCAGCTTCCTGCCTACTCGTCCCCATCTCCGAGAGGACCCAACTGCAAACTCGCCAGCTTGGTAAAGAGCACTCGGCAAACTTTGCAGCGTGCACACTTCGGTCTCTGATACCACTTATCACGGGCTTAGAGTTTTAGCGCAGGGACTTCACCCGTGCAGCACCCCGGGACTCACGCATACCTGAGGTTCAGCCACTTGTCACGGGTTTAGAGTTTTAGAGCAGAGATTTCACCCGTGCGACACTCCGGGACTCACGTATACCCGAGGTTCAGCCTTTATCCGTATCCTATGCTTACTGGTTTCGCCCTCCCATGGGATCATCAGGGGAGCGGAGACAGCTCCCGACCAGTGTAGTGCCTAGATGACACGCAAATCCATCATAGTCAAGTCTCAGACCAGCGACAAGCTCCCCAAACTCAATTGGGTCGGCATGCCTAACTCAAGACAGACGCAACACCTACGACACGTACTCACACCTTCTGCTGCCCCACAACCCACACTTTAATTCACCAACAAACATCTCATGCATCTTATGTTGTCACGACAGTTAAATAGTGACATGATGCTCTGAATTGTTCAAGGAAATAAAGAGCTTGTACTTGAGCCGTACGCACACGGCTAGTCATGGTGGAGTTTGGACTTTCTCGCATTGACTTTACATCTCTGTTCAAATCCATAGTAGTCCCAAAAATTGATCAAAGCATAAGCAAATGTTAAACATTATACTTAATTATTAATTAAACTATTAGTTCAGTAGTTACTAGTATCATAAAAACTTGTTTAGAAGTCCGTGCGGTAAATGAACATAGTATTTTATTTTATTTATTTTATGATTAGTAAAAATAATTTAAAATTTAATTAAATTTAAATCATATAAAATAAATAATACATGTAATTATAAAATTTAATTGTTAAGATATAAGAATTATAAAATAATTATAATTGATAATTTTCATGTGTCACTTCTTATTCGGTATATATATTAAGTATATTATAATTTTATTAAATAATTTTTTCGTTATGTCAATTCAATCAATTGATCTTAGACTGAAGAATATTTTTTTGTATTTGTGTATTAAATTTTTATTTTATATAATTGATAATGAATATTTTTTTAAGCATTACTTTTTTTTTCTATTTCAACAATTTAGTTTAGTCGGAAAATTGTCTGATTTTTTAAATATTTTTGTTGTAGAATGCATCTGTATAAAATAACTTCTACGGATCAAAATTTATCTAATGATGATAGTAACAATCGATAGTGGCTTGTAGTTTTATCTTTAATTGTGAATTATTTCTTATGATGAATTTAAAAATATCTTATTTATTTTATTTAAAATATTATTTAAACTCTAATTTTTTATAAAATTACAAATTAACTATAAAATTAAAACTAATATGTCTCTTGAATATTAAATGAATTTATCTCACCTTAATTAATTAATAAATTTATACATAATAAAAGTACATTTAATGTTTTTAATAAATATTAATTAAATTAATTATATAAAAAATTATTTAAAATTTTATAAATTATCATACAATTCAAAACATTAATGGAGAAATTTTAGAGTGTCTTTTGATCTTTTTTTTTGATCGAATTCATATATTATATATAATATGATGATTAATTTTAAATTCTGATACATTTCAAAGTATTACTTTCAAATATTACAAAATATTTTTTAAAAAAATATTATGAGACACCTCTAGGTGTTCGGCATTTTCAATATCTTAATAATTCAAATGAAATATTTGTCGACGATAAAACTTTCATTACCAAATTTTAGAAATTTTACATATATAAAAATTAAATCTAATTTCATTTATTAAAGGAAGAAGAGTTTGTATTATTAAGTTGCAGTCATTGATGATTACATTGAATATAGAAAATTCAAAAAAGTGTTTTGTTTGTGCATCGACAATAATGTTATTTGATCAAATAAAATTATTTGATCGAATAAAGAATTAGATACTAAATATTTTAAGTCAAATGACGGAAATATGAAATATTTTTATCTTAAAATATGACAATTGCATTGATTATCATCTTTATTTTTATTATTTATTATATATTCCTAGTCCTTGGAAGACTATTTTTCTGCTTGAGCTAGATTATTATACATATTATTACAAAATTTAATTGTTAAAATGTAAAAATTGTAAAATAATTATGGTTGATAGTTTTGATATGCGACACTTTGTCCGGTATACATATTAAGTATGTTATAATTTTATTAAAATGTCAATTAAATCAATTGATCTTATGTTACACCAAAGATCAATTTTTTATATTTGTGTATTTAAATTTTTATTTTATATAATTTATAATAAACAAAAAAATTGGAAGCGTTTTATTTTTTTTCTATTCAACAAAATAATTTAGATGGAAAAAATAGTATAGTTTTTTAATATTTTTTGTATAATACATCTATAAAAATTAATTTATACAAATCAAAATTTATCTAATAATGGTAGTAACAATGCTAGTGGTTGTAATTTTATCTTTAATTGTGAATTATTTCTTTTCATGACTTAAAAATATATTATTTATTTTATTTAAATTATTATTTAAAACTATAAATTTATTTAAAAATTAAATATAAAATTAAAACTAATTATATGTCTCTTGAAGTTTCTCATTAATATTTAAACTAAGTTTTAATAATAAATTATTAAATGAACTTAACTCACATTAATTAATTAATATATTTATATATAATAAAAT
>CAODLS010747758.1:0-14308 GCA_948243855.1 Flueggea neowawraea
GCTATTGGGGCAGATAAGCTTATTGGCATCATAGATGGTCCAATCCTGGATGAGAGTGGACATCTTATTCGTTTCTTGAGTCTTCAAGAAGCTGACATGTTGATCCGCCAACGTGCCAAACAAAGTGAGATTGCGGCTCACTATGTTAAAACTGTAGGTGAAGAAGATCTTGCTTTTATTGAACACAGTGATTCTATTGGAGTTGCTCCTTCCTCGCAAAATGGCAAGGCTCTTAATGGAACGTACAGTCCAACCTTCCATAATGGTGTTGGCTTTGATAATGGAAATGGACAAGGGTTTGCTATTGGAGGTGAAGAGCTTCAAAGTCGATTAAATGGTTATCTTTCAGAATTGGCTGCAGCAGCTTTTGTTTGTAGGGTAAGTCAACTATGAATTAGCTTAAACTGAGGATAACTTTTGTTTCCATCTAAATGATTTAAATTCTTTAAACCTATTAAAAATTCAATCGATACAAACCATAGTGTGTGCAGAACCTAGATATTATCATCGATGCTTCGTTTTTGAGCGAGTTCGAGTCAGCATCATAATTCTTTTTGTTACAATAGATTCTAACTTTTGACCACATGTAAGAAAAGTAAGTTCTGTTTTGTCCTACCGTTGGATAGTTTGTCATTTTTTTTATTGCCTTAGAATTTTCATAAAATTCTTTGCAGAACTTGCATCTCAAACTTTAGTATTCCAGAAAATGCACCAGTTATTAATTTTGGGATCAACTTTCGTTTCTTCCATGTAGTATCTTATGCTTTATGCCAAATCTTCAGGGAGGCGTTCAAAGAGTGCATCTCTTAGATGGGACAATTAGTGGAGTATTTTTGCTAGAACTATTCAAAAGAGATGGAATGGGCACTATGGTGGCTAGGTATGTGGTGGTTTTATTTCTGCAGGAAATTTTCACCTTTCTTTGCTAATAAGTAATGTCCACAAGAATTGTGATTGTTATTATTTGGCACTCTCTTTTATGCAAATAGTTTGGTAAAATTCTTTCTAAAAAAGCCTCATTTGTGTTAGAATGCTGCAAAAGTTATGAGGGAGTCTATATTTAACTTTATGCAAATTTAAGATGGCATTGTGATGATAAGTGATTCCTGATCAAACTGGCTCATGCCTTTCATTAACTTGCACCTTCTCTTTTCTGGTGCACAGTGATCTTTATGAAGGTGCTCGAATGGCTAGGATGACAGATCTCCTTGGAATAAGACAGATTATCCAACCTTTAGAAGATTCTGGTGTTTTGGTTCGAAGAACTGATGGAGAGGTTGGTTATTGCTATTTCAGATTTTTCTTTGTTGCTCTTATGTATATCAATGAAAAGCAAGGGAGGAAAAAAGGTTAAACCATATGCTAATTGAGTGGCATATTATTCTTTTGTTGGAGCTAAGAATGGCTTTTTTTTTTTTGTGTTTTCTGCTCAGTTGCTCAAAAGTTTGGATTCATTTTATGTTATGGAACGAGAAGGTCAGATTATTGCATGTGCTGCTTTGTTTCCTTTTTACGAAGAGAGATGTGGAGAAGTTGCTGCCATTGCAGTTTCTCCTGATTGCCGTGGACAAGGACAAGGGGACAAATTACTCGGTATGTTTGCATCCATGAACTCCATGTATATAATTTTCTCATTCATGATGATTTGTTCGAGCTGTGAACATTCACTTTCATCAAAATTTGCAGATTACATTGAGAAGAAGGCAGCATCGCTTGGATTGGAAATGCTTTTCCTGCTTACAACTCGGACTGCTGATTGGTATTTCCTTTTCCTACAATGCCATTCTTTAAACGTGTGTACTTATTTCCATGCACATTATTGCTGAACAGTTTGAAAACCAGATAAATATATGAAGTTAACATAACTTAGAATGGTGTTTCTGGAATCTGTGAGCACTGGTTGCCCCAGATTTCCAGTTTCAATTAATTCATTTTCGCTACTCTGCTAATTTAGAATGCCTGGTTTTTATAGGTTTATAAGACGCGGTTTCTCAGAGTGTTCAGTAGACCTGATACCAGAGAAGAGGAGGAAGAAGATCAATCTATCCCGGAATTCCAAGTACTATACAAAAAAGTTGCTACCTGATAAAAGTGGAATCACTGTTGATAGGGTTTTTTAAGTAAGCTTGTATCACGTTTCTATTCTAAAGAAAGAACCACGTCTCAGCAGTTGTTACAGTTTCTATTTTCTTGATTCTTTATCAGTTTACTTTTTTGATTAGTATTCTTTATATCAAGTTGACCAAATCAAGATTGGTGCTTGATTATAGGATTCTCTGGAGAATCAATAATTGTAAAATAAATAACAGAAATGCTGCATAAACAAGAGCTTCTTTGTTAACTAGACATCAAACCAGAATGCAATTTTACTAGATTTGATGTCTAACAAATTTTGATGCAACATTGTTTTCGACAATGATATTCAAGATGGTTACAGCTATTTTTTCAGAATAATTGCTCAAATTTTCTTTACTTCCCACATAGAAGTTTCTCGATTCATTCAGTTTTACCTTCTCCATCCACCTCTCACTCCACAGTAATTGAACCAGATAAAATCATTCTATACCAAAGCATATTTCAATGGAAAGGCAATCATAGGTTCATAGCACCAGTTCTTTTCAAGATTTAAACGGATGATACATACATTATGCATTTTAGGATAATCTTGCAAGAACGTTTATTGAATTTTCATATAAAAGAAAGATGGAGAGCAGCAAGAAAAGTTAGATGAAAGCTCTGTTTACAAAATAAATCTAAAATTTATAATTCATTTACAAATGAATTCTACATAAAATTTATTTACTAATGAATTCTCTTGTTTGACATGCTATTATTTAAAATATGAAATTCAATTGAATTTCTCAAAATTTTGTTTAGAATAAATGAAGAATTGAAAATTCATTTTAATCTACTTTCAAATATACCCTTTATTTCATATTAAATAATAATCCACATAGAATTCATTTGTTTATTTTTTATTATATTCTATTGATAAATTTATTTAACATATTAAATAATTATCCAGATATGACAAAGTAAAAAAAAATCATGATTATAAGAATATGCATATTAACTTGATATCCAAAAAGATATGAAATAATAGTATTTTGGTCCATATAAAATATATGCATATTAACTTAATATCAAAAAAGATACCTATATCCAAAAAAATACCTATATCCAAAAAGATGTCGTATAAAATACCTATATCCAAAAATATGTCATATAAAATACCTAAGTTAATAAACTAAATATTTAGAAATAAGAGAGGGATAATTTTGTCAATAGTAATTTAGAGAAGGGATAATTTTGATATGTAAAATTTTTTATGAAATTCGTTTGGAAATCCTATCAAATTTGATAGAAATTGGGTTAGTTATCTCCAAGTCCACATACTTCAATTCCTATAATTGAATTCCACATTTTTTGTCTTCTAAACACAACAATTTGGAATTGTAAATGAATTCCACAAAATTTTGTGGAATTCATTTGTTCCAAACAGGGGGGAAACCTTTCCAATTCATAAACAAAGAGTTCAATTTGATGGATTATTCTTTGAAATACATTGCCTGCAGGGAAAAAGTGCAGCATGAAAACAGTAAAGCAATCTCTGCAACTTGGCTTATGTAACTGTTCCAGGAAAGACGGAAGATCAAGAAATCATATCAGCTTTCCTCAGCTTTAGGAAAGCCCTTGAACTTGAAGTTGTCGGCATATGACTTCGGCTGAAAGCAGAATAAAAACAGTTGGAAATGATAAGAACTGGGCCATTTCGTCCAATAAAAGAAAACAAGGAATACTTTGTATGTATATGGCAATTATTTAAACTATCAAGTTAAGAAACAACCATTCAACATTTACTTGAAGCACATGCGAAAATGGGTTAGTTGCATTATTTAGGCTGATATGCATAGTGTGTATCAGTCTCCTGTCTAACTGTTATCTTCCATTAGTTTACTGTCTCCTTTAAAATGGACTATGCTACCAATAATCCATTCAAATTGCACGAAAAGACACTTAATATCACAAGCACTTAACTTGACCATAGGACCACTCAACCAAATGCAGGAAGAAAGAACTTCCCACTTATCCTGAAAGAGTTTCATGATCCGCATGACAAAAGAACTTCCCACTTATCCTGAAAAAGTTTCCTGATCCGCTATAAAAAATTATTAAATGATATTGTTTATGTTAATGCATCCATTTTGATATAATAATTTGAAAAAGTTATCCACTGTTAGAAATATATAAAAAACAACCTGAACACTTTTAATAATAAATTCATATTTTTACTGACATGGAACATAATTCTACCCGACATTTCAAATTCCATAGTCCAAAAGGCTTGGTAATTAAATGCGCATGTAGGAAAGTATAACAAATAAATAATTGTTGAGCAGAAAAACTCAACATATAAAGCATATTTGAGATGGCTTAAACAAAAGTAATGGATTTGTTTTTGAAATAAATTATGGAAAAAAAAAGCTATGACATACCACATATTCCCATCCATGTCTCTCGGCGAAAGCCCTGGCAGCTTCTTCACTGTCAAAGCTGAGTGAAGAATCACCAACATTGGCATATGGGTCACCTGTGGATGTCCAACCCATCAATGGATTTCCCACCTGTACAAATAGCAAGAAATAGCTAATATTTCAAATTCATTAAAGACGACAATCCTTGTTCATAAATCATTTAATATTGACAAAAACTGCAGTGCTTTACTTGTCAAGAAAATAGGTCTGCATTCAAAATCTATGAAGAAGTATTCAAACTAAAATTGCCCGGCAGATCATAACATCATAATAGAAACATTGCATATATTATCTTAGCTTGCAGATTGTCAATGAACCAAAAGAAAATAAAAAATATCAATGAATATTATACAAACAACTATACTGAAAAACAAGAACAAATTTCAGCACAATGAGGAAAACATCGACTTCGAATCTCTGTTAAAAATAGAGGTAAAATCCCTGGTTTATAAGATTGACTTCTGGAACTCATTGCAAAACTTATATAGAATTGTAATCTTGCAAGAAGTAAACCTCAAATGAGAGAACATACTTTTGTGTTAACAAAAAGTTAATCTTCCGCCTTCCAATTTTTCCTGATCCCTGTTAAGTTGCAGTTCTAGCAGGTGAGTAAATGACAACCTGCCATGCCACAATATCAAATTTAAGTCAAGAATAGAAGAAATCAGGTAGGAAAAATAACCATTCAAACTCCAGCAGCCTAAGTTAAAATCTTTCTCAATTCGCCAATGTTAGGCGTTGCTACATTTTCAATATCAGTAACCGAGAAGGTCGATAACTACAAAAATCGAAACTTTATATGCATTGTTTTAATGATTTCTTTCAAAAAACGACTGGCAGCATACAGTTCATGAAATTGCAATCCATTGAAATCGAAACACAGGAAAACAGATAAGCTGAAAACCTGCCACAATCGAAATCCACATTGTCAAAATCCAAAACTTGACTCCAAACCCTAACCAATCAAAACAAAATCAAAAATACCAACTTCCAATCTCATACGAACATTATATACATACGTATAAATTAAAATGTCCGTACCCTACGGTGGAGGTGCTCTTCGGGGATGCCAGAGACCACGCCGATCTCGCCGGGCTTCACCTCAACCAAGGCGTCAGCGGCGGAGGTGGAAAATGCTATCGAGATTGGGAGCAGAAGTGCTCCTCTCCCATTGCTGCAAATTCGTTGCAGAGAATTCGCCATCTAAAGAAGGACACAGCGGTTGCAGAGAGCTTCGTCGTCGATGAGAGACCTTTTTGTTTTCAGCTTTCTACAAAATGAAAATGGTGGTGAAGAAACGCAATGAAAATATTTTTCCTTGCTGTTTTTGAAATTGCAAATTTATTCATATATCTTTGGGCATTTAAAAAAATGCGTCTGCGGTCTCCATCCACCCATAGTTTTGATAGTCTTCACTCCGAGTAAAATCTCTATTTTAAACCAACTTAAGGATATTTTTAGGTATATTGTATTAAGTATAAAGTAGGTTGTTGTGCTATGGCACGTGGTTGGTTCTCTCGGCGTACGTGTAGAGTTCCTTGCTAACATATACCATCAGCCAATTGATCACTGAAACCCTACTTTCTCGTGCCCTTGTCGGAGCTCTCTCCCCGGAGATTGAGTTCTAGCAAGGCCACGAGTTGATTGGTGGTTGTCAGCGTGTCTTTGACTTTATTCTCTTAGAGTTTTTCTTACTTCTTTCGTGTTGATTTCTCTGATTTCTTTGAGGCGCTTACGCCGATCTTCATGGGAAGGAAGTCGAATAAATATTCGCAAACGAAGCTCAGCTTGGCAAAATTTGTCAAGGACTGTGTGGATCCACAACTCTTAGACCCTCAGTCCTCTAAATCTCCTTCTTCACACGTCGATGATGAATTTGTTAATGATCAGTGCCATGAAGGAATGGTGACAAGTATTATTTCGTCTCCCAACCTCCCACATCAACTATGATTGTTTATGAGGAAGCCAAGGAGATACCTGAAGGGGCCTCTGGCAAAGTTCCAAAGCAGTCCTGGAGCGATTTGTTTGCTTCAAGATCGCGAAAGGCTGAGTGCGGGTACTCTCTGGTATATACCTCCTTCTGTTAGCAATAGGGTTAAAGTTGCTAAAGTGTGTAGATCTGAGGTTCTCAAAGAATGCAATCGGTGGCAGAATGCTATAGTAGGAAGTGTATACGGCATTGTTCCCAAATTTTCAGCCATTGAGGGGTTTGTCGTGGCTAGATGGAAGAAATATGGATTGTTGTTAGTTCATCTAGTTACCTCAAATGTGTTTCTATTCAATTTCATATATGAGGAGGCAAAGCTAAGGGTTTTGAACGAGGGTCTGTATACTTTTAATTTTTAACCATTACTATTGCAGGTTTAGAAGCCTTTTATGAACTTTGATTTGTGTAAGATTGAAAAGGTGCATGTGTGGGTTAGATTTCCTCTTCTTGCTTTGGAATTATGGTCTCTGGATGTATTGAGCCAATTAGGGAGTCTACTTGGTCCTCCATTATTTGTGGATAAGTTTACCTTGAGGAGGGAAAGATTAGGTTATGCTCTTATTTTATTTGAGATGGAGGTGGCAGGGGAGTTCCCTGAGGAACTTGTGATTGAAGATGAGGATGGGGCACAATTTACTTAACTAATTGAATATGACTAGCACCCAATTTTATGTTCACATTGTAAAGGGGATGGTCATATTGTTGCAAATTGTCCTTCCAAGTTAGGTAAAATGAATAAGGTTTGGCAGGTCAAACCTCCTGGCAATAATCCTCCAACTAAAGACCCTGCTATGTCTTCTAGGGAAGTGGAGCTGTCTGAGGACAATAATGCCTCCATGGGTAAAACTATTACCCCTTATATGTGTAGCAACCTAATATGCTATATAATGGTGCTAGTAAGGTGAGTGAACAAGGGTTACTCATATATAGCCTGAATCATCTGTGACTGCTCATTTTGGTGGCACTACTATACATGGTGTCCAGGCAGTACTTAAGTTTGATGTTGGAAAAATACCTGTTTTTGAGAACAGGGTTGGTGGGAAGAGAGTTGGCCGGCCCTCAGACCGCTACAGATGCTAGCTTCTTGGAACATTAGGGGGCTCAATGACTCCCAGAAGCAGTCAGTCTTGAGAAAGCTGATTACTCTGAAGAAATTGTGGGCAATTGGAGTGATTGAAACGCGTGTGAGGCATATGAATAAAGCTAGAGAATTTTCTAGTCTGAGACTCGGTAACTAGTTTGTGTTGACAAATTATGACTGTAATATCCCGAATAATTTTTATAAGTATTTTTGGATACCGTATAATTTTTATAAGTATTTTTGGATAATTATATTTGGAGTAATTATTTTGAATAGTTATTGGTGGAAAATTATTTTTGGAAAAATTATTTTTGGATAATTATTTTAAATAAATTTGGGTAAAATTTTGAATTTTTGTTTTTGATGATTGAAGAGTTAATTTTATATTTTTGATGTTAATTGGGTGATTAATGAATGTTAGGAGTGATTTAGAAGTATTTTGGATAAGTAAAAATGGTGGGAAATTTGAAATTTAAATCTGAAAATTTAAGACCGAACGACCGGTCGTTTGTTGTTGATGTCCAAAACGGCGTGTCGTTGGGTCGCAAACAGCATGTCGTTCGTCGCTGTTGGAGACGTCGTTCGGGTGTGTGTTCGTGTCGTTCGTCAGCGTGTTTTGAATCGTTGTCAAACGACGAGTCGTTTGATGATGGACGACCGGGCGTTCAAGCGACAGACCCAGCAAATCGGCGTCGAGCCTTGTCATTGGTCACCCCCGCGTGTCGTCTACGTGCGTGGCAGCAGACACTAACACGAAACGACGTGTCGTTTTGAGTTTGGATGTTTAAAACCCAGCCGACCCGACCGACCAAACCAACCCGACATTCATCTTTTTTCTTCGACTGCACTATTTATGAAACCCAGAATTTTGTCTCTCTCTCTTTGGGATTCTCTCTCTCTTCATTCCTCTTCCATTCCCACACCAAGATAAGGTGATTTTCTTTTTCTCTCTCCTATTTTTGCTTGGTTTCATGGTCAAACCGATGGGTTTTGTGTGAGTTTCGATTTTTTGCCAAAAATTGATTTTGGGTTCGGATTTCTTCGTGTTTTAGGCTGGATTTGAGTTGGTTTTTGTTGGATAATGATATAGTGAGGTTGAAAATGCATGAATCTAGCTTAAAAATGAAGAATTAATGATTTAATCAAATGGGTTAATTTCGGTCCAAAAATGGGTCCAATGGTTTTGAGTGATTTCTGATGTTTTTGATGAAACCGATGTTAGATTTAGGTTCCAGGGGTTGAATAGAGTTGATTGGAACCATTGTGAACATCGGGTTTCGCATTGTTCGGGATTTGGCATATTTTTGAAAATATTTTTTTCGCCACAAGGACTAAACTGAAAAATTATGATTTTTCTGAAATAATTAGAGGATTGGGTCTGATATTTGACATGAGGGTCAGATTTTTAATTTTGGAAAAATTATGATGTAGATTTGTAATTTTTTAAAATGTTGGGTAATTTTGCAATTTTGAGAAAATTGAGGTTTTAGTTATAAATTGAGTTATTTGGAGGATTTAATTATAAATTCTAAAATTTTTGGGTTAATTATTAATTTTTGGGGTTAATTATTAATTTTTGAGATTTTAGGGACTAAAGTGTAATTTTACAAAAGTCAGGGACTAATTCGTAATTTTACATTAATTTTGATTTTTGGGCCGTGAGTGCTAGATTTTCGATCGAAATAGGATTCCTGACGTCGTTTGCATTTGAGTCTGCATTTGCATTTCATGCATCTCCGGTATTGCCACAGTCACTGTATTTGACATGTTTGTAAATATTTGTCTCAGCTCTGTTTCGTTCCCGAGGTAACCAGCCATTCACCAGTGGATCACGACTGAATTATTAGCTCGGTGTCCAGGTGAGTGGATGGCAGCTTCAGACATATAGGCTGTGTCTCTTCCACTTATATGTGTTTTTGTTGTGCTATCACCATAGCATGTAAATTGGACTAATCTAAGGATTGATTAAGTTAATAATTTGACTTTGGTGAATGAATAATCAAACTCTATTTTGGAAACTGATATATATATGTATGTATATATCATTTCTCTCTGTTTTGATTCTGATATGCATGCTTTGTTTTATGAACCCTATTTTAGGGACGTGGATATGTTTTCGATAAACGGAATTTGTTAAGGTTTTTGAATGTCATTTCGAAATAAAGATTTTATTTCTAAAAGACAAATATAGATTATATATATATATATATTTGAATTATGGAATGGTATTTGGAAATCAGTGACTATGTTTTGAACTTTGATACATAAGCTATATCTTATACATCTGCTTTGGTTTTTATAAGTTCGGTCACATGATCGTTATGTTTTAGATTTAGTGATACTATGTAAATGTTTTGGAGACGGGATGCCTATGCTATGGGATACGTAGCATTTGGTATACCAATGCATGTTATGGCCTAGATATCGAGACAGACGATAGTCATGTTGTCCTGATAAGACACATGATTGGATTATGGATTAGTGGCATAGTCCACAATCATTACACGGTGGTTGAGTGGCCCAGATCTAACCACACTATGTTTATGGTCCTATCCATGATATATGTTTTTGATTGCGTTATTTATGAAATACGTTTTGATTTTTAACAGTGGTGGGGCAAACCTCAACTAAGGGCGATGGTGGGGCAAACCTCATGATTTGAGTTTAGGCGAATCCCACATCTACAGGTTGAGTATAGGCAAATTCAACACTGATAAGATATGATTTTGAAAATAATACTACTAGTATTATGATGCCTACAAGGCAAAGTCTTGATTAAGAGGCTTTGAGAAAAACTATAAAGGTTTTGACTTTTGTTTTGAAACGATTTGGTAACAGCTTTAAAAGAAAAGGGTTTTCGAAAGTTTTGAAGTATTTTAAGATGTTTTGTTTGAAAACCTTTGTTAAAGCAAAAGGTTTTCGAAATAATCTTATTTGTTTAAAGCATATGAGCTTAAGATTCTGGAAAATAATGCCTATGTGGCGAAGTTTTGAACTCTGATAAGAGTTTTCGGTAAAAGTGTTTTGGATTTCTAAAGTACTGAGTACAACTTAAAAGGGTTTCATTTTAAAAGCTCCGATAAGATAAAACGGTTTTTGAAAGGCTTTGCTTTGGTTTTGAAAGCATGACAACTTTAATAAGGTTTGGAAAGATTTTTTAAAGATTATGGTTTAGTTCTAGAAGGATTTTGTGCATGCTGTTTGCTTTGGTTGCAAACGATTTCGAAATGTTTTCGTGGAAACCATACTATGTATGTAGTGTATACGTATGTATACCTGTCGTATACCGCATGTGTTAGTTTTCAAATGGTTTTCAAACCAGTCTTTGTGAGGCACGTATGAGGCAACCTGGAGTGTTGTCCCTCACTCACAGGGTTTGACCCTTTTTCTTTGTTTGTTTTGTCTATGTTATTATCATCTTGCATGTGACCCTTGTAGATTATGTTCGTTGGCATTTGATGCTCAGTGAGAGATTCTGATTTTGGGGTCAATGCCCTTTTGACCGGGCCTATTTGTATGAATTGTTAGATGCTCCACACCGGGTTCCTGTGGGATGTTTTTATGTTTCTTTTATTGTTTCTGACATTTCAAATGCTTTAATTTGAAATAAATTCTGCACTTAATATTATATATGTTTTGTTTTAATAAACAAAGAATATACTTTTATTGGTTTTTCATATTTCTTTAAATATGATATTTGGGTAGAAGTTCTGTACTATGGAGGCTTGTGCGAGATGAACCAGGCTCCCATAGACGGTTCACCTCGTACATTATGAGTTCCAATAGTGGTATCAGAGCCACTTGCACAATCAACATAAACAATTCCTATTATATGTGATATAATTATGTTTTTTGATCTTTTTGGCCTTGTTTTAAATTTTATTATATTGTTGTTGAATTAATGATGCATGTTAGGATTTAATTTAGCAAGATAAAACTGGCTTTATATGTTGAGGGCCGAATTATATATGAATGCTGAGTTTACATTGAATGTTAAGATTCGCTTAGAAACCCGTTTAGGTTTTGTATATGCGGTTTTTGTAATGAGATTTCAACTAATGGGATGAATCGTAATTTGATTATAAGATTCATTTATTAATGAGATTAATAAAAATTGGGTTTAAAATTGACAACTCGTTCCATGAGCAATGCAAATTACAAACCTCTCTCGCAACCGGCTTGCGAAACTGCTTTACACATCCAATGTTTAATCAATGTAGTTATTTGATGTTGTTTATTTATGTCCATAATCTGATTATGATTGATTTGAATGATGATTCAATATGCATGGTGCATGACATGACCCAATTAAACCTATGTGATTGGCTTATTATTGATGATTGTAAGGGTTTGGCCGAATGTGCCTATTTCAAATGTAGTCTGTGTGTCATTTTTGGCGAGTGTGCCAATTCTTCTTTTTAGATTAGGTTAGTATAGATTTTATATAAACATTGTATGCAAAATAAGATGGAGGCCATTCGTTGCAATGACGATTGAAGACCACCCTAGGTTGACCTTGATCTTCATATTGGCTTATGAGATCAACTTAGTTTTAGGCTTTGTCATGTCACATTTAAATTATATATATATATACACACACACACACATGTGATGCATATATGTCATAATTGAATATTTTATTTTGTATCCCACGCAAACAAACAAACATAATCCCTACAAATAGTAAGTCAAAAAATTCCTTCCATAATTAATGCTTGTAAAGGCTTTGTTCGTCGGTGTGTAGTTTCTGCCTCCGCACCTGATTACCTTAGTGAGGCAAGGGTAGATAATGGTTGTATCTATATTTTAGTTATGGTTAAACTTAACATGGCTATCAAAATGGTTTTGGGCCTAGGGCATGAAAGAAATTTAAATGTCGGGACATAAGATGTCAAAATCCCTAGAATTGCAATAGTTATATATGATATAATTGAAAACAAGTTTTCTACCTAAATAGCTAAGGTCAAGGACTAGCTCAGCTGATTTAATTTTGAGTGAAATATGGATTTTGCACCCACTCTATTTAAAACATAAATTAACTTTAGGGATGTTAATTTTAGTGGGAGTATTCAAAAGACCTCTTATTAATCTTTGCATATTTGTGTATGTAGATATAATGGCAACAACCAACAACACATCAACCTTTACTTTGCGATATATCCTTGAAAAGGTGAAATTGAATAGGACTAACTTCCTTGATTGGCCTCGAAACTTAAGAATTGTTCTTAAGCAAGAAATGAAGAGTTATGTCCTACATACAAAAATTCCTCAAATACCAGCGTCCAGTGCCCCTATAGCACAAAAGGATGCTTATGATAAACATATAAGTGACTCGACAAACGTCACATGTCTCATGCTTGCTACCATGGTTACAGATTTGCAAAAAATAATTTGAAACTATGGAGTCATTTGATATAATGAAGCATCTCAAGGAAATGTTCTAGAATACTTTGTGGACTATTTTGTAATCTGCCAAGTCTCAGGGACAAAAACATAGTTTTACATATTTTAGGGACCAAACAGTAATTTTATGTAGATTCCAAATTTTGGGTCGAGGCTGATAGAATCTTATTTGAGATAGGTTTTTTGGTGTGGTTCGAGAGTCCGAGTCTGCATGTACATTGCATACACTGGTATTGACACAGTACCACATTTTGATTTGTTTCTAATATATCTATCTCCGATATAATTGTTTCAGCTTCTTGTATGAGTCAGCGTGACCAGCCATCAGGTAGTGGTTCCTGATCGATTTATTTAGACATCCAGGTGAGTGGATGACAGCTTTAGACAAATAGGTTGTGTCTCCAATCTATATATTAGTAATGCCTCTTCTGTTCCAATTGGAGTTATGTAGCATTCCGTTCGATTTTGATATTTGATTTGGTGTTTGAACCATTAAATTGGTGTTTTGGGTGATGAAAGTTGATGGATTTAAGTTGGATTTTGAATCGTTAATCTCGTTTGATGTTTGTTCGATCGATTGAAGTGTTCCGGGCGAGAAAGTCATGTTTTTGGGAATCCACGACAAAGAACACGGTCAAGCACTTTGACCGTATCTTGAATGGCCATGACCGTGTAACAAAGGCCAAGACACAGACGAAAAGCCGTGATTGTGTCTTGGACAAAGCCGCCCGTGTCTTTGCTTATTTGCCCATGTATTTAATTTTAAAAGGAGCTGGGCACTACATGGGCAGAGACACGACCGTGTCTCAGCCCGTGTCTTGAAACAATTAGATGAAAATCACCAAAACGCCGCCGTTTTGCCTTGTTCAGCCTTTATAAACCCTAATCCGGCCCCTCTTCCTTCCTCGCTCATTCTCTCCACCGTTTCTCACTCTAAACCACCCAAATATCTCCTATTTTGATCCTTCAACACTTTTTCATCCTTCCTTGAGGTAAGATTATGATTCTCTCTTGTTTTTTCTTCCATTTGATGCATTTATTTGCATAGAGGTTTGAAGAACAAAAATGGGTATGAATGAGGCTAGGGTTTTGTTTTGCATGGATTCTAGGCTATATTGGAAGTTGTTTTTGATATATTTATGTATGAGAGACATGGAGAAGCATGAATTTAAGTAGAAATTGAAGAATTGACGTTGTTTGTTCTTGGAGTCAGAAAATCCGAATTTTGATTTAAATTTTCATGATGATATTGAGTTTTTTTTTTCTTGAAATGGATGTTAGATTTGAGTTCAGGAGGTCGAT
>CAODLS010747817.1:0-11346 GCA_948243855.1 Flueggea neowawraea
TATGCCCGATTATCAATTAATTGGATTAATCAGGATGTTAACCTCCGGTTTTGAAAATAAATAGTTTGACTATTGGTTGGCCGGATAATGTGCCATGAATTAAATTTAACCAACATATTTAAAATAATTAAATTGATTATGTCATGCTGGTTAGATATATTGTCTGTTTAACGTTCAACATTGGCTCTATTAGTTTGCTGAAATTGATACGCCAAGGGATTCAAGTTATGTGTTCTTTTGACTTTTTTCTTCATGGAAGAAAATGATTTTTGTCGAAAGAGAAATCAATTTTCATTTAAATCTACAAGTTCTTACATTAAGACCGTCAAATGAAAATAATTGCTAAACTTTTTTTTTTAATTTTTAACCGCACATCAAAATTTGACCATGCTCTAAAAACTTAACCATGCTCGAGAGTATAAAATAGTCACAAAACGTGTATATCATCAAAAAAAATATTTACAAAACGTGTACAAAATGAATACTAACGAAAAATGATTAAAATACCATTTTTCGTATTATTTTTGTTATTTGGATACAAAACTATTTTAAAACGTTTACACAACATGTACAATCTTAGATATTATAAAAATTTCATTTAAAATTTTATATACAAATGTATACAGACAAAACAAATAACTGAGTATATGGCTAATTAGAAAAGTGTACAGACCAGTAAATATCAAGTAAAAAATGTGTACAAACTTATGTAGCACACGTATAATTTGCAATTATACTAAAAAGCTACATAATTCTTGAAAAATATTTAAATGAAAACTAATAATTTAGTTTCAGTCCCCTTTATATTTAGAACTTGCTATTTTTAAAAAAATCTTGAACGTTAATAATTTCCTTTTCGTTTTTAATTAGGAGAGGTAGAAGAAGAGAACCATTTTTGCTATTTTCCAATTAGAAGCTGACAAATCGAAGCCATAAATGAAAACAAAAATGGAATGATATGTCCAAGACAGTTCTATCCTCCACCGGGGAAAAAATTGTCGGGATCAACAAACCAAACAATTGGGAAGCATAGGGAGAGAGAGAGAGAGAAAGAAATGAACCAGTACCATTAAAAGAGAGGAAGCCGTAGGATTGTAACGAGGACGACGAAGAAGAAAATCAAAGAAGAGAAGAAAAAAGATAGGGACGAAGAAGAAAATGAAGAACAGATCAGAGATATGAGATGAGAACGGCGAAATGAAGAAAGAGATAGGAGAAAAAGGAGTAGACAATTGGAGTAAGAGTGCGAGAGATACCGTATCCGACGACAGAGAGTGAAATGAAGGAAAAAGGGGCGGCGGCGGCGATGATGGTTCTGACAAGTTCAGAGACAAAGAGTGAAATGAAGAAAGGGGAGGCGATTGTAGTTTTGAAACGGAAGGGAAAGAGAGCGGCGGGGGAGAGCAAGAGAAGAAGGGGTACGTGGTTTGTTAGGATTTAATTTGTTGCATTCTGTTTGCGCATTTTTTGGTTAAAGGAAGAGCAATATTGCCTTTTTTTCAAGCATACTAGAGAATTTACTATTTTTTTCAAACTAAATGTGGCTTAATCTAACTTCATTCAAACAATTGCGAATAAATAAAGGGACGAAATTTGTTATGAACGGGTTATTTGTTCCTTACTAAACAATTCACGAGCATAATGATGAAGATGATTTTTATTAATGAAAAAATACTATAACTTTTAGAAAACAACTAACTAAGTAGGCTAAAAAACTAAAGAAAAAAAAGATAAAACACCACATGAGTATGTAGTGTGATGTAAGGGGATTTTAAAAATATGCCTAAAACGTCACTTATATAGCATGCTCCACTAGGAAAATTTACTGCTGGAATAACTCCTCCTTGAACAAAATTGGTGGAGAGACTTTCTTTTGACTAAAATTCTGTCATCCTTCATCCATTGCTATCAGATTTGTTGGAAGCCTAAAGTGGACCTCATCAATAATAACTCCTCCAAGAAATCCTACCGCTTCCTCTCATTCCACTATCTTCAAACACAAACTCTCCCGCCAAAACAATCATTTTTTCCTCTCTACAACCAATTTTGGGGGAATCCAATTCTAACTCCTCCACTGGCTTTGCAGCTGTAATTTTTGGTGGAATGGAACTCAAACATCTCCCCTAAACCTGGTTCACTCCCGCAGCCTCTCCAAGTTGGGCTTGACTCATGAGTCATGGACTTGACTTGGCCTATTGGACCCGAGCCAATTTTGTGCTGTAAATACATTAAAAAAGGGTAGAGACAAATTAAAAGTAAAAAAGAGAGGAGAGGAGAGAGCGGACACGAAGGAATGAGGTAGGGCAAACCAAAAATGGGGACATTTCTCAAAATAAGAGATACAATTGTGTTATTTCTCAAATAAGATGTGTAACTTTTCTCAAACTTAAATGGCAAACAATGAGGGCATGTAATTTCCTCATTTCATTTTGGTCTGCATGGATTCGTTACACATGTTGGGCCGCTTGATTGTGGCCCATTTAGTATCGTCATGAATTTGCCTGTTAGTAATCATGGGCTTCATGTTCACCTAATCGACAAACGAGCAAATATCTTGATGATGATATAAGAAAATAATTGGGGAGCTGTGTAAACGTTAAGCACCTATTTGATCCCAGTAAATGGATTAAAATAAGTTTGTTGCTGTGAACTTTCAAACATACAATTATTTTTTGGTTGCACAATTATTGGGCAATCTCAGTAAACTATTTTCCTTTCCAGTAAATCAAATAAAATTAGGGGCATGCTTTTTATTTTAATTGGCTTTATGCCTCGCTCCTACGTGCCGACTTGGTTCTTTTCTCTGTTACTGTACTCACAAGTTCAAGACATTATTATAAATTAAAAAACAGACTAAACAAATCATAATTGATGATAGCGAGAACAAATCGTGCCAAATCTTGCTTTACTAGCAGTGAAATGGAGGATCTGATGGCCCTTCTATCTCATCCCTATAGATTAATGTGATAAAACTATTTATGTCGGAGAATAAACCAAAACACACATACATAAACAGCAAAGATTAGGTGTTTAGATTAACCCTATTTAAACCTCATCAATGATTGAATGGATTGTCAAGATCACAGTAGTTGCTAACGCACATTTTTCACAATCATCACGAGGAATGAGAACAACAATGGCAAAAAACATCACACAATATATACTTGCATGAGCTAGACTGATCAATAGAATTCTTACAATTTGCTTAATCTTATAAGCAGAATTTTGATATATAACACTTACAGTTTCAAACATTTCTACCTTTCATGCTTCATTTTCAAAGTCCTTTTGGCTAGTGATTGGCTAAATGCTATTTTTTTGATGGGGAAATGATACGCTGATTTGTTGAGCGGATCCGCTAGTTTAAAATTGCCAAAGTGCATAAAGAAATAAACACGACCAAAGCAAATCAAAATGCCAAGGGGATAACACACCGATTATACGAGCAATACATACACGTTTCTTTTGGAAATAAAATATAAAAAGCTTGTCACCTAAAATTGATAAACATTTCGTGCCCAATGTGAATCGACGACTAATTATATTTCGCAAGAAACCAAAAGGAGTTTTAAGTTGTGGTTTCTTAAATGGTTGGTCCAAGACAATCCAAGTTAAAGCCAATTCCAAAATATTACTGAGCAAACTGAAGCCAAGAAGCCACAACAAGATAAGGACGGTTCAGTCGCTAAACGAAAAATCCAAAGTGATGGGATCAACAAGGAGTTTACACACTAATAAATTGTGAGGGAGATTGAATCGGATTTTTTGATTAAAAGCCACAAGATGATTTTATTCTTTACTCAAGTTATGGAAGGAGTAGACAATGAGGTTAATCATATCTGGAACACTGGATAGCAGCTCCTCAATTTTAACGATGAGGGGAAGGAAGTTGCTTTTAAGACTTTGTAAAACGACATTATTTAAGCTCTTTGAGCTTTATTTTTGCTAGGATTCTATAGGATATTTTCATGGGTTTTTTTTTTGATAAGCACAACTTCTAGAGTTTTTGTATGAGCATATTTTTCAAGATTTTTTCTAGAATACTTCTTCATGTTCTGAATGGATAAAATTACATGCCAATAACTTATCAAAAAATTGATAAATACGGCAAACTAAATTTTGGTTTTGCTGTTTTAAAATCTGGTCTTACTCCATTAAAAAAACCATAGAAAGAGAATTATCGCTAATTTTTAGACACAAAAGACCCTTACATACTTACAAGAAAAAAGGAGACCCTTACATTAGATAATGTAAGATACTTTCATACTTAAGATCAGCAGACAAACATAATCAATCTCAAAAGAAACTGCTTCTAAACAAGTAAATTAACTCACCCTCAACATATAAAAGGGCAATATATACATGGATCAACCATTACATATATATATATATATATTGACATTTATTTTTTTTTAAAAATATTACATAGAGTTTTTTCTATGAATATATATAAAAAAAAAGAAGAAAATCACATAATATCAGTTCTAACTCAACCACTTTCTAATTGTCAATCAAAGGAAAAAAAATAGATTTAAGACGATAAGAAAACTTATCATATGCAACTGACAATTGACACAAATTAAGTCAGATGCCACAAGATCACTTGAATGCGTGCAAGAATGTATGTACACAATACATGCATGCATAGATAATATACAAGGACTAACCGAATTTGATATATTTTGATGCAATTGGCACATAATGATAAAAATGAATGCATTTGTTAATTGAAATCTATATAAACTCTATTCATATATCAGACTCCAAAAGAGTAAACAAGTATGAAGTGTCGTCCGAGCTTACTCAACTTATGTATTATAAGTAGAAATGAACTTATTAATTTCCCTTTTTGCAATGCTCATGAAACGTGATTATTGATATTGATTATCATTTTTGAAGTTCAAATTGATATTGCAGAATAATGTTCATGCATGTAAATAATATTCTTGTTAATTTAGACATGTTAATGGTGAGAATGTGCTAATTAATACTCAAAGCATATCCTTTCTGTTCTCCACCAATCAAACTGAAAATTCATAGATATGTATAACACATTCTTACTGAGAGTTAAACCTGCATTGGGTGGCATGTACTAGTGGCAACATCAGCTCTATATATAGTTAGGTAACTTTGTTAAAAGGAAGACATATACTAATCCGGGTATAGCTAGGTAATTAATTTCCCGATCCGCGGGCCTCCTCAAGCAGTGCAATAATCACCCTTCCGCATTGTATTTCAAACACAAAATGACATCATTCAGTTTTTGTTGTAATCCAGCTTGATCAATGCAACCCATATCGTTGCTAGCCTGCATGCAACACAAATTTTCCAATTCAGTTAGATTGAGTTTTCTTAGCAAACTAATTAGTCTATTTACACTTATATATACCTGGCAGTGGATTGTAGTGTATAACCTGCCATCTTTCTTTGTGGAGACACAATTATCAACATCAAGTCCCTCTTCAAGTACAGCTGCCAACAATTTCGATAGAACAAAACCTTCGTCTTCATAATCACTAGTTATGACAATTTCTGATCCATTCAAGTAAGGCCTGACACTCACATTAGTATTTTCTGAGGTTTCACTTGTTTGATCCTCAACAAAATTGGTGGAATTGTACAATCTTTTGAGTTTGTCTCTCTTGACACTCAAATCTCTAATGTTGTTCTTAAGGTATTGTATGTAATTCACAGCTCCATGCAGATGATCTGACATTGAACGCTTTCCCTGCAACCCCCACATCAACAAAACCCTAAAAAACCCAAATCAACAACACCAACTTCTGAAGAAAGTACTCAATCGGAGCTAGAACTTCGTACTTTTCAATAATTCATATTTGGACTTACATAATTATATATATATGGAACCCTAGTAAATTAAGCTACCCACTTATAAAGTTATACTTGAAAATTAAAGAAACAAGAAATAGTGTTGACTAACCTTTATTAATTCAAGAGGAAGCAAAGATCGAAGGGATGCATGAAGAGTGGACATTTGTTGCCTTCTTTGACGCTCGATCTCTTTACGGAAGATCTTCTTCTCGTCATTCGACGATATAGCATTTAAGTTATTGCTGTTTGAAGCTCCAAATGTTCCATGCGGTTGCTGCCCTTCTCCCACAAAGTTGGTTAGATTTCCTTGATCAACTTGCAAGCCCAACATCAGATTTTCTTCAGCAATGTTTTCATGTTGCAGATTATGAGAGATTTGGGACGAATATTCGTCACCTTGTTGGAAGGGAAACATTAGGGAAATTAAAAAGAAAAAAGGGTAATCAATCTTCTAATTTAGTTGTATGATCTTGTTGAGATATTAGCGGTCCATTGATGAAGATACTGATGACGATTAGGATGCTTAATGGCCTTTATTAATTACATTAAAATAATAATTTTTAGTATAGACACCTGCATAGAGCGTGATACTCACTTAAATAGAAGTTGGACAAGTAGAATATTTAAAATGTTTTATTATAACTTGTTTAAAGTGTTATACCAAACTAAAATTTAGTATTCCTTCTGTCCAACAAAAATAATTAACTATTCTTTTTAAGATATGTAAAAAAGATTGTCACTTTTTTAGGTAAACTTTATTTTTTATTTTACTTTTCAGTTTTTGCCCCTCATTAATGAATGGGGACTTTTAATATTTAACAAAATCTTCATCATATTTATTATATTAGTAAGGATATAAAAATAAAAATGTCGTATTATTTATTACTTTCTTAATTTTTGTGTAAAAGAAAAGATGATAGTTTTTATGGGATGGAAAAAATAATTAAAATAAATAGAGTGAATAGCTAAAACAATGTTTGTTAAAATTAAAGTTCTAATAAATCTTTTTACTTTGATAGATTAAGCCAACTAACAATGTGTTTTGAACTCTTTTTATCATATTATTGGTCTTCCATCATTAAATTCATACCAAAATAATTAGTAAATAGATTCAATTTTATTATCAATTTAATAAATTATAATTTAAAATATAATAAAGATATTCCATCAACTAAGTATATATAAATAAATGCTATTGTGGTTGAAATAGGTTATTTTAAAGAAAATGAACTATTAAATAACTTTCTCACCTAGTCTATCCTTGGTAACTTATTTCGTGCGAAATAAGTAATTAACTAGACTTATCAAAATTGCTTTTAACTTTACCTTACTTTTTTTGATTACTTCTAAAAAAATTATACTTTTTTAATCAACTTCCTTACTACCAAACAATCACTAACAATTCTTTTGAAAAGTGGCATTAACCTGCCAATGTCATTCATTTTACTCTTGACACGACTTTTGAATTCATGCCGTTAATCAATTTATATTTATTTTTTGAAACTGAGAATTCAGGCCCTTAATTTATAACATGTACCATATTTGTAAATTAATAAAACATTTCACACTATTGTAAGAATGAGAAAAAAAACGTGGCCCCGTGTCGTTCTTGGAGTTTTTACTTGTATATATGAAAGAAACGTGGCCTTCACATTTGGTGGACCATATACACATGGAATTATTTCAACCATTGCTGTAGAGTTTGTTGAATGTTGCTATTGAAATTGCTGCGGAAAATGAAAAAGACAGGACAATTATTCCTCCTCAATCATTTCGTTATTGGAATAACATGTATGAATCGAACTTCTGTTTTACATAGTTAGAGATATCTGTCAAGCTCTTTTTACCGATATATCCATCATATGTAACAACAGCTTGCACAAAAAGATAATTTAAATGGTTAGCACATTATTAATTTTGTGGATATGATTCTATCTTTTTCTTTTGGCATCCTGTTTTGAATAAAGTTGCGGAAAATATGTATATATATATATATATATATATTAAATCCTTGACTTGATTTGACTTTATAGCAACCTATCACATTTGATATCCGATTTGATCTATAGTTGGAAAAAATATATAAAATTGTGCCAAAAAAAGTAGTAATTGATTTCTAGGATTCCTGTGACATGATGAACATATATAATCTCAAATTAAAATAAGAGGGAAATTAAAGTAAATGTACGACAGAATCTTAAGTTAATTAGGAAGACAATGTCACACATTGTTTCGGATACTGCTTCTGTAATCAAGGAATTTGTATAACCATTGTGAATTTGGGTCCGTACTTAACAGGAATTAGGCTTCTTAATTATAAAATCATTGATTTCCCAGAAAGAAAAGAATGGCTTTTGTATGAAGATTCCAAGTTACACATCGCATAGACGGGTTCTACATAACCAGGATATTAGCTAACATTATTATTAGTATTTCTTTAATGTTTTTTGTATCATCCTTTTGCTCGTGTGTGAGATTTTGGGTATCAATAATAGAAGCAGCATCAAGATGAGGATCTCCGAAATTGATCGACTTTAAGTTATATTCTATATTGGGTGGTCCATGAATTTGGAGAAGGTGATATATTATCTATGGAAAGCTTAAAAATGCATACATCGAGATTAGCTTAGCTATTTCATATGTTCTATATCTCTCATAATTTAATGTACACATTCTTGTTAATACGGAGTTGTTAACCTTGCAATTGTTGCATATCCAATATAATGTTATGAATTAGTCACATCCATACACGTAAACGTCCAAAGGTGGATCCATTTTTACATATACACACACAATTAAGATCAGGTCATGGCAAGTGTAGTTCTCGTGCCTGAAGTTTAGGATTAATTATGAAAAACAATAAAAGGTACATATATGCAAGAAAAAATTTCAAGTTAATAATTGCCTAAATGACATAATTGAACGTTTTACATTGACAGTTCTTGCTGAAAAGCTGCTAATTATTATGGTTCGTTGGTTAAGCACCATGAAATTCTCAAAATTTCCCTCTTTGCTTACAATGTTGCATCACTTTTGTGTACTATAAGCAAGTTCGTTAATGGTCCATTACTAGCTATTAATTGTTTGATTAATTAATTAATTAATTGAAGAATTAAATAAGAGTTTAGCTCTTTCAGCTTTTTCACATATCATTAGCTGTCTTCTAGACAAATAAAATAAGAGAAAAGATAGTAACATTGGAGCTTTGTGTTGATGTCTAGGTGCGACTAACCTCTCCAAGAAAGCTGCCGATCAAATTCGTGCCTTCTTCTTTCAATATTTTGTCCAAATAAAATTGATTAGGAGTAGTTAACGTGTACTCTAACTCTTTATTGTATTCGAAACTGAAAATCATGTGCTCTTAATACAAAAAGAAGTTTTAACACTACTAGATTATGAGTCTATCCGTATATTTCACAAAAACAAAACTGTAATAAATTTTTCCTGCTAATCAGCAAGAAAAGAAATTTCTAACTAATTACTAAAAAGGAAATGCCTAACTAGCTAATTAGACTAACCTCTCCAAGAAAGAGTTAACGATAAAAGAAATTTCTAGCTAATTAGAAAAAAAAAAGGAGGAAATTTCTAACTAATTTCTGAGAAAAATTTTTCTCGCTAATCAACGATTAAATCTCTAGCTAATTAGTAAGAACAAACAGTATTCTCACCAATGCACAATATTGAAAAGTTTTGTTCAATTATATGCTGAAAATGAAAATTAGCAAGAAAATACGTACCAAAAACAAAAATGTCTCATTATTGAGGGAGAAATTAGACTTTTTTCATAAAAAATATGCGGATAAATTAGCAAGTGCATAAGAGGAGCGCCCCAGGAGCCTAGAAACTTAGGAGCCTAGTCTTTAGAATTGAGAAGTTTGAAGCCAACAACAATTTTTCGTTAATTATCAAGAGAATTTTCCTTGTAAAGTGTGGTATATATGATTTTGTCAGTCCGTCGAACACGAAAATCATAAGCTGGTCACCGTCTCAATGATTAGAATTAAATGTTATCACCATTATCAAGCATTTGCAGAACTGATAAGGGCAGATCGAAATTTCATATGCAACCAAGCTCCAATTCAATGACCGTTGTCATAGATATGTACTCATAACACTAAAGTTTTGCAGTTCAAAAAAACACCGAAGTTTGATTGGCTTATATCATATGTATGCTCATGTTGCATCGTCTCTTGGCAGATAACTACATGATTGCAACTCAATAGGTTTCAGATTTCTGTCCTTAACACTCAATGGTCAGGAGTAACAGTAATGATTAAAAGAATTATATCATTGCGGATAGCTTATTCGCCGCATTATATTTTTTGTCGTGAAAATAAATTCGTGACGAGGACTATAGGATTGTAACTCCTGCACATGCATTTTCCAACCTGTAAGAGAAACATACAGGAGCCATTTTCCATTTCATAATACCACAACTTTGGAGGAAACAAAAGGGAAAAGTAATTTTTTCATAGTGTTTTTCCCTTTTTCTTCAAATAAGAAAAAAACTTTTCAACCCAGGGACATGCTTTCTATATATTTGTGAACATAATACATGTAATGACAGAACCGGGAATAGTAGTACTATAATAGCATTTACATTTGTTCTTCTACTAAAGAATGTAAGTATCAGTAGTATACAATGTCATGATGAAAATCTGACAGTAATGCATATACATATAAATATGAATGTGGCACACGTAAATGTATTAGAGTCAATTATGACTCGTTTAGCTATCTTCTCAGTCCATGCAAAGATTAAACAAGAAAAATATGGTAGGGATCTATATGACAAGGAGATTTTAAAACTGGCAAATCTGGCATCTAATCCTAATCAAGACTATATTGCAGATTTTAATAATGGGAATGTTACAAGTATGAAGCTTCTGATAAATACAACTCGTGAAACTTAGGCATAAAAAAAGTTGCCGGTTGGTGGAAAACAAAATTATCATTACTTATGCCGTTATGCTAAACAATTTGACCACAAAAGCTAATATTCCTGTGTTAAAAACACCATGCCAATGAAGCAAAAACCAAAAACATCATTAGACAAAGACAAGCTCAATTGTAAATGTCCACACTAGAAATATGTAATTTGCAATAATTTCCTCAATCACAAGAAAGTTAATATTAACTCACCGTGATACGTATTCAAGAAGAATTCATGAGTGAAATCTCGAAATACCATGAATGCAACAAAAAAGTAGACTGGTTTATGAGCAGGATTAGTAATATGATTAGAACAAATGAAAAGCTAGAGCACGTGAAGGGTTGAGAGAAGTACTATTTTCCATTTGCAATTAAGTTTTCAAGATTCTGAAGTTTTTTCTTTCAGAGATATCCTAAAACGCCATGCCTAAAACCACAAACATATATATATATATATTATTAGATAGGTTGAAGATAAGACAACTTAGCCATGCATCATGAACACTGGTTCCGCAAAGAAATAAAAGATAATGACGATCATGCAAAATCTACCATGAAATTTAAACCTCAAGAAAAATTTAA
>CAODLS010747864.1:0-10064 GCA_948243855.1 Flueggea neowawraea
TAATAAATCACTTTCAAATCACCAAAAATAAAAATTCAAATTTTTACCCAAATTTATTTATAATAATTATCCAAAAATAATTATTCTAAAAATAGTTATCCACCAATAATTATTCAAAATAATTACTCCAAATATAATTATCCAAAAATACTTATAAAAATTATTCGGGGTATTACATATAGTATGAAATCTACTTATGTATTTTTTTCATTGAGCCTACGTGAGATGTATACAAATAAATAAATAAATAGACGAATAGTTATAATCTATCATTCCCTAAAAAAATAAATATGAATATTGGAGAGTCTTATGATGGTAGATTAGCTTTGGTTACATTATACTCATGGCGGCTGAGCAACTTCGAAACAGAAAATTCTAAAGATTAGTTCTCGAAGAACAAGTCATTCTACGGCTCCTAAAGGGCCTGCTTGAGGGACCATTGATGTAACTTCATTCATATTTTCTGCATTTCTCAATTAACATTTTTTGCACTGATGAGCTTTAAGCATACCTTATATCTATTCTAACATTTTCTAAGTTGACTTGCCATTATTACATGCTTGATTAAGTTATAATGCTTTGATTTTATTTCCTTTTCTCCAACTACAACATGTTTTCTTAAAAAATCCCAAATTATTTTGGAAGGATGAATTCATCTTAAAATTTTGCCTCATAATATATTTTTTTTATTTTATAGACATGATAAGGAAATTCAACTCACCTTCATACAATGGCAGAACTAAACCAAGGTCCAAACTTTCAAATTTATGCATAAAGGACTTCATATACTTTAAAAATTAATATATGGCTTCTAAAAAAAAAAGAAGAAGAAGACTGATATAGAAAAAAGACAATAAAAAAACAAAAACTAATTTTAAAAGTTATAATTTTGTTTAGGATGATTTTCTTAGAGATTATATCATTTTAATTTGTTTTATACATCATAATACTTAGACCACTTTTTTTTGTTGGTTTCTTCTCTTCAAATCCCTAATTGTTTTTATTTCCATACTTTTATTTTCTTCAATTTAAGTCTTTATATCATTTTTCTAATCTCATTTAACACAAATTCAAAATGCACTTTAAAATCTAAACTACAATCAAAATACTATATACACCCAAATAAATTATTTTCAACTAATTCTGATATCTTTATTTTTTCTTATCATTGAAAGATAAAGTAAATTAGAATATTTCTAATATTTCTATTTTTTCCTTACGACTAATTCTATTTTCTCTTATAACGATATCGACATGATAAATGATACATTATATTTGGTCTGCCGAAACCAATATTTTTGGTTCCGCCTATGTATATGATGAATATATTAGATAATAATTATACGTTTAGTAGTGCAGATTTAGATACGTGTTGAACCATCAAGATAAATTGGCCTTCTATATTATGGTAACAAAGTCTAATTAACTTCTAAAAATTAGTATGTATTAAGAGAAGATTTGCGCAAATATAAGTGACAAATTCCTCTTCCTTGATCGATATTCTTGACGAGACGATTGGTATAATTTACTATTTATGCATTAAAAAACAAATAAAAATGTAGTTATAGTTAAGAATTTCCCAAGAGAAGTTGATGATGGGAACATTCAAAGCACTTGAGAAAACTTAAGGTTTTGGAAAAAATGAATAGACAGTATTGACAAAGACAAAGAGAATTTGCTTGGAGAAAGGGAGAGAATTTACTGTGAAGATAGAGATAGAAAGTGACGTTCTAATCAATTTTTATTTTATGGTGATCAACAATTAGTTGTTTATACTAAATTTTCATTATGATTAATTAAAAAAATCAATAAGCTTCAACTTTTTCATACCTTCTTACTCTAATTAGAGATATAATTAATTTATAATTAATCAATATAAACTAATTGTTTATATTGATTGTGAAGCACTAGAAATGTCTAGTTAATTAAGCAGAGAATTAAGATTTTTTTCTTACTTTACTCAATTTTTCAAAGCCAATATTAGAAAATTTTAAGGAACTAATTTTGATGTGCGAAATTTGACTTGGAAGGTATTTTTATTGTTAAAAATAAAAAAAATGTAACTTGCATATATCCATGCCTTCTTAACTTGATAAAGAAAAAAAAGTCTTATTGTAGTAGTTGGAATATTTTCTTTTCTTTTATTTTTTTTTTGTATTTTTGAATTCGAAGCAAGTCTTTGCCATACATTTTTTTTTTTGTTGATGAGGAGACCAACTAGATATATTTTGTTATATATAATCCTTACAAAATGATATATATATATATATATATATATCATTTTTTAAGGATTATATATATGAATTCTAAAAGATGATTTCATTTTACATGTCAAGTTTTAGGAAAAACATTGTCATAAAAATACTATTTAAGTTATTTACTATGGTTTCATAATTAGTATGTTGGTACTTGATACAGAGGGAATCTTTTTACTTCTAAGCTGTAAGATTTTGAATCTCATAAAAACTACTTATTGAAAAGAAATATAATAATTGATACTCTAATTTGAAAATATTTGGCACTCTTCATATATTTTGTCATAAAAAATAAGCAAAATAACACTTGTTTTATAAGGTCATGAATTTATAAAGTGCTTCATTACGTACCTGTTGCATTTTGGAGATCTTTTTCAAAGAGTCAACTCAAGGTTGGTAAGGGAATCGAGAAGTGAATGATAAAAAAGGTTTAATATTATCTAGCAAACTAGGACTTTCGCCTTGAAAAGTAAATAATCCATGGTCGAGAGGATTAGTTAAAATTAATTCAAGAATAAAAGATAAATATTTGCATTAATTAAAAGATAGTATAAGAGAATTCGTGAACTTATATTTAAAGTAAAAAAAACTCATGGTAGTCATGTTCAGAACAAACAAGACGAATTCACGTCTTGAGTAACAGTAAAAGTAAAATTACAACGAAAGAAAACTCTATGCTACTGAGCAATCTAAGATGAAACAAGTAAAGCAAATAATGCAAATGAATCTTGATGATATTTATTGTCCTTTAGCTGCCTTCTCTTCTATACTCTACTCTACACCCGTCGAAATAGAATCATGGCACCCCCACATTCTTCAGATATAACCTCCCATTTTCTTCAGAATTTTCTCTTCCCACGTTTCATGACAATCGTGGGCATAGGAATGAAACGAAACAGTTTTATCCCTTGATTCGCATCGTCAACCATGTCACTGCTCCTGTTGAGCATCGTATCCTTGCCTCCCATTTAATTCACAAAATTGGAAATATTGTTTGGTTACTTGACCTAACTCATGATTTAAATGCCATAGTGACACATATTTGGAAGAAAAATTATTTTATTTTTGGACCACTATACAAAGGCAGTACCGTGGTCCTCAAATTTACTTAACAAACCATTAAATGCAGATGTTAAATTATGCAATTTATCGATGTTAAAGATTGATAGAGATAGAACTTCAACTAAACTTAATGTGTCCCTTATATGATTGTGATTATAACTAGCAATTGTCGATATTTTAGTGGTGATTTCATCTACAGCAATTCCTTTCTGGGGTCTTAGAAACTATAATTAAGACGTAGTAACAAATGTTTGTATACTACAAGAATCACATTTTGATAATTTTGTTCCAGCATTAGAGACGAGTTGAGTCCATATATAATAGAGATCTCAAATTTGAGTCTTAATATTGGAAAATCTTAAAACTCTTAAGGAAAATTTTGTCCAACAGTAAAAATTCTACTAAGTTTAAATAGATATTAAGTGATTTAATAAAAAAAATGAATTGAAACATTTACGCAAATGCAAATTTCACTCCTAATAATGTCACTGAAAATTTCATTGTAATTTGAGACCAATAAGATTTTAGTTTAGCAAAGAATTATTGTTCATGAACCTGAATGATTTGAAGTAAATTGAATTGAATTGAATTTAAAGTAAAAGTTTGATTGACCGATAATATTTGGAGTTTGAATTCTAATAGTTTTTTGGTAAAATTCATCAAAAATAAATTTGAGTGAAAAGTTTACAGTAACTTATCATTCAAATAAGAAAAGAAAAATAAAAATAAAAAATTTCGATGGAAGAGATTAACTAAGGTCTTGCTTGGTTAAATGTAAAAAAGGTCAAAAAATTTAACTTCCCAAAATAGAAAAGAATAGTTTTACTTAGTTGACTTTTAGAGTTCTAGTTGTGAGAAGGGAAGGCATAACAATAACAATCTCAAAAAGGGTTCATAAAGTAATCTTGAGTTATTGATAATCTTATAATGGCTTTAAATGGATTTTTTATTGAATAAACGATCAACCTATTCATGTACCGACTCAGTTAGATTAACTTGACACAATAATAACATAGCACTTTGTCAACTTAGTTGAATTTGCAAAAGAGCTATAGGTAATCTTTTATTAATAATATCATAGGCAAATTTTAGTAATCATCAAAAGATGTGATTCAAATGTCAAAAGAAATACTTATTGAAAAAAAAATAATATCTTAATTCTCTGGTCATCTACATTTTTAAGAAATAATAGTTGCCATTATCATATCATTAACAATGACAATATTTGAAGCAAAAAATACACTTAAAAATTTATTAAAAGTTTATATTTTTTAATAAAAAATGCATTATTTTATCATTATTATTATTATTATTTAATTTATTTAGAAGAAAGAAAAGGAAAAAGAAAGAGTGAAAAGAAGAAGTTAATGAGTGTAGAAGAAAGGGTGCCACTACAAACTAAAAGACTAGGTGGCGCGAAAATAACGTTCCCTTCTCTCTCTCTCTCTCTCTCTCCTCTCAACTGAAATACCGTTTCCTTCCTCTTCCCCTTCCTTCACCCATTCAAACTCTCTCCCTCTTCTCTCTTTCCTTTTTCAAAATTTAATTTATTTGTTCCTCTGAACCCAAAATCTTCATCGCCCACTCTTAACTCCCTCCCCGGAATATCCCCTCTCCGTCCTCCGCCGAGTTTAAAGTCCAATCGTTTCTCAATCTAGGATTTTCTAATTCCAGGTGAGCGCTTTTTTCTTTTTCTTTTTCTCTGTTTGTGTTTGGGACTTCAATTAGGAATCGTAAACCATTGAATTAAAATTAATTAATGTTTGAATCCATGGATGGAGCCTTCAGTGCGTGTGCGTGTGTCTCTCTTTCTGTGTCGGCGATTTTTGATATCAACAAAGCGAGATTTTCATGACCAGTTTAAAACAATTTAAAAGATACTGTCTTGGATTGCAGAGACATGAGCCTGTCAAAACCCAGAAACAATATTATTAATTTATTACTCTTAATTGGATCCTTCATAACTTTTGTGGGTTTTATCGATCTGCGATCCTTTAATCAGGAAATAATTTTTCCAAACAAAAAGTTTTAGGGTTTCACATTTGGTAAAAATGTAAAATAATATTTTTTCTTGTATTTGTTTATGAAAAAATGATGAGAAAATTGAGTGGTAATTTTATGGAGATGGAGGACAATGGTCTTTGGATCCACGTGGACTTCCTTCCATGCCTACACCCATTTCTCCCAAGGAACATTGCCACCTGCAACTACAATCTTCTTAATTGTTAAAGAATATTTTTTTAATCATGTTGCAATAACAAACAAAACCCCTCCATTGATTACATTATTATTACTGCTCTTGTTAATTTGTGTTTAATTTATTTTTGTTTTTCGTTGAGATTTCCGGCAAAACATGAAAACCCAGGTGAAGAATCAGTTGAATTTTTCTTCCAATAATAATTATTTTTTTTACTGGGTGTGATCTGAAGTAAAATAAGTTGTTCTTGTCATTGATTGGATGTGCATGGTTTTGAATTCTTGAATAATTATAAGTTGATGGGATTTGTTAGCAATCTACTGATGCATAGAAAGTGAAAGATTGATACTTCGATGAAAGTTGAGCCTTTTGCGCTATCGATTTTAGAAGAGTGACTGCTTAGAATTCTGAGTTAAGTGAATCTTTTTGGATGGCAAAGTTTTTCTATTGAATTTCTAAATCTTCTCTACATTCCTTTTCACTAGTTTTTATATTCCAACCTAGTTTGAGTGAATTGTGTTTGAAGAAAAATTGATTGAATTATTTTATAAAAGATGTGTTTCCCCTATTTGAGCTTAATTTAGGTATTGAGTTATTAGGAGTTGCTAGTTTATAAATGATGTTTTGTTGTAAAATTATAAATTTGATTAGGAAAAAATTAATATCATCATTGAAAATAATTAAACTGTGAAACTTTGAAAATGAAGGAGAAGATTTTCTTTTAAAATGAGATTATGCGAAATATATTTTAGTAATCAAGAAAGAGTCGATTTTTTATGTTCATAAGAGATAGTTAAAGAGGAGAAGAGAGATTTTTCTAGCTGTTTTGGAGATCACTTTCATTGAATTCTCTTTCATGAGAAGAGCACAAGAAGGAAGAGAGAGAAACAGAGGCAAAAAAGAGTGGGGCTGTTTGATGTGCTGTTGAGTGAACCTCAATTGCCAGCCCAGCCAACCATGGCATTCCCGTGAGAAGGACAAAAAGCAATTTGTTGGTCAAGAAAGATTTTTTTTGTAAAAAAAACCATTCTTATACCGCGCACCCCTTTTTTTTAACGTTTCCTTTGTTTTCTTTATCCTACACCTCGCCGTCACAGTAGTCCGTTACTGTCTTGTCACTGGTCTTCCTATAGTCTCAGGGGACCCCTTCTTCATTTCCAACCAAAAAAACCAACCTCAATGCAATGACCGTTAATGCACGTTGAGGCTTTCTTTCTCTGTGACGCTAACTGGCTGTTTCTGATGTTGTTTTATCATAGTCATTATTATTACTACTGTTCATCCTCTTTGTCATGGCCTGATCTGCGTGGTCCTAGGTCTTTCTTGATCAAATTTCACAGCTTTGTTGCTTTTGTGAGTTGTGAGTGCCAATTTATCTTCTTTTAGATCTGGGTTTCTGTAAAGATTGCTGCTTTTTATCAATTTTGCTTTCTTTTTCTATTTTATATGTTTATTCTTTGCTTTTCTTTACCCATCTGTAGTATCTTAACTTTTTTGGTTGGTTGTGACAGATTTATTGTAGGGAAAAGGATCTTTCTTTTGAGCTAATGGTGTGATTCCCCACACCAAACCTGTGAAATGTGGTTTTGATTTGTGGAAAAAATCCATCAATGTGGTCTAATTTGGACAGTGTTTGATGGATGTATGTGAATCAAGGAAGCACGCGGCAGTCGATACCATAAGACCTCCTCTGGTCCCAGCTGAAAGGAACAGCAATGCAGCAACAACCACCACTCACCGCCCTCGAACGAGGGATATTAGCTCTAGGTACAAATCTCCAACTCCACCTTCACCTTCTATCTCTAGACGTTCCCCATCACCAAGCCTCTCAAGGTTATTGCCTAAAAATTCCCAAGTGCTGTCAAAAAGATCACTATCAGCTGAGAGGAGGAGGCCCTCAACTCCACCTTCGCCCTCAAGCCCTTCCACACCAGTTAAAGATTCCTCTGTTGATATATCATCTAAAAGGCTAAGTAATGGAGCTAGGCTTCACGAAAGTTTATGGCCTTCTACAATGCGAAGTCTTAGTGTTTCATTTCAGTCGGATAGTGTTTCTATTCCTGTTAGCAAGAAGGAAAAACCAGTCAGTAATGTCTTCTCCGATCGAACATTGAGGCCATCATCAAATGTCGCTCACAAAAATGGTGAGATGCCTGCTTCATCGCGCAAGCCCACATCAGAGAGGAAAAGGAGTCCTCTTAAAGGGAAGAATGCACAGGATCAATCAGAGAATGCTAAACCTGTTGATAGTTCACATTCTCGACTCATTGATCAGCATAGGTGGCCTTCTAGGATAGGTGGGAAGCTATCCTCAAATCCATTAAATAGAAGTGCGGATCTTGCTGATATTACAGCAAGAGCTTCAGCCATGCCAATGGGAACAGGGTTGTCTTCACTCCGGAGAATGTCTGTGTCTGGTAGTATTAAACCTTTGCAAAAATCATCTAGTGATGCTGCAAGGTTATCATCACTAGAAGGATTTGGTAGAGTAGGATCTAATGTGAATTCAGTTGATGATAGTTTTCTGCGAGTGTCTGGAGAACAGAAGCTTATTTCAAGAAGATTATCGGAAAAATTGTCAGTATCGATTCCTACAGTTAAATCCCAGTCCTTTCCTTCTCCCCAGTCTCGTCCTGCATCTCCAAGTAGGAGCTCAATAAGCAGAGGTGTGAGTCCTTCTCGGGCTAGACCATCTACTCCTCCTTCAAGAGGGGTGAGCCCATCTCGGATAAGGCCATCAAGTGTAGCTAGCCAATCAAATAGTACCACGTCGGTGCTTAGTTTTATTGCAGATTTTAAGAAAGGGAAAAAGGGTACAAATTACGTTGAAGATGCTCATCAAATAAGACTGCTACATAACAGATATTTGCAGTGGCGATTTGCCAATGCTCGTGCAGAGGCTGTCCTTTACACTCAAAAAGTGTCTGCAGAGGTAGGATATTTTCCTTTCGAAGCTTGTATAATTTTGTGAATATAGATTTCGTGAATATGCAGCATAATCTTTTTGTTTCTTTCTTTGGCATTTATGGTACCTGTTATGATATTTTTCATGTTTTCTCGATTTCAGCCATCTTTCGCTATTTCACTGTGTATTGGAGCACTTAAGATTGCTATTTTTCCTCTTTACCATGTAACACAGACAATTGAAAATAAAATGTACATTGGGATGAAAATTGAATGCAAGATTTTAAAGTTACACTTACACATCTGATGTGGTTAAATGGTAAGCTAGAATAAGATGTATTTGATATATGGATTTTTTATTCTTATATTAGCGTACTAGGGAATATAGTAAGGCTTGAAGGGTCTTCTCTCTTGACTCTAGTAATTTGTTTCCTAGATTGGGTATACTTACTCGGGCTTCAGCCTTTTATTTTACCTTCTTTTTTATAAACTTTTAGTTTTTTTCCCATGTTAACAGCAAGTATTTTATATCTTCATATATCTGGCAAAGACTTTGTCCATACCAAAGCTGATACTGAATTGTGTTTTTTTTTTGTTTTACATTTGCTTGGTGATGCAGAAAATCCTATACAGTGTTTGGAACACAACACTAGCTCTGTGGGATTCAGTTATTAGGAAGAGGATCAATCTACAACAGCTGAAGCTAGAGCTGAAGCTGAATTCAGTTTTAAATGATCAGGTAATGTCACTCTTCACGATGACATTGTAATTTAGCTATGAGCATCCATGTCTTTTTAGTCATCTGTGTCAATATGCCAGAGGTTGTTTTCTTTTAATGATGCTTGTTATCAACACTTTTTTTTTTTCGATCTTTTAGAAAAATGGAGGCTGGGTCCAGTTGAACCTGCTTTCACATCTTTAATTCAAAGCTTCCCATAGCTGTACAAGATGATATTTAACAAGGAGAAAGTCTATTATCCATGTCATTGCCCTATTACTTTAAATTTTGGGCCATAGACAATGGGCATATGGATTAAATCTGAAAAGGATTTTCTTCATACAGCTCTATTATTTGTTAGAACGAATGCGAGTTTCGGCAAGATTGATTAGGTAGATAGAACCTTCAGGAACATAAGAGAATTAAAGAAAGATACATTGATAATATTTTTCATCTAAGTTTTCTGCTTTTGCAAAGAATCAATTAATTCACATTATGCATCATCTCATCTTGGAAATAAAGTCGGTAGCGTTTGAGTAAGTAGAAGCAGTATCAACTCAGAACAATATGGGAAATTTAGTTGAGACGTTTTGGCCTTGGTACACTTTTTCTATTCGATAACTTCTGTATTCTTAGCTCATTTGTTTGAATACTTAAATTGAGAACTTTCCACCGATTCTTTAGTTTGGATATTATTTAATTGCTGTTGATGATTGAATCAGATGGCATACCTAGATGACTGGACTTTACTTGAAAGAGATCATATTAACTCTTTATCCAGAGCAGTAGAAGATTTGGAGGCAAGTACTCTTCGTCTTCCAGTGATTGGAGGGGCAAAGGTAGATTTACTCAAAGATTGTCGAAATTAATTTCCAAAAGGAGAAAAACGCTGGTTCATTTTGGGATTTTAACTTTTTCCAGGTAGATA
>CAODLS010748270.1:0-18186 GCA_948243855.1 Flueggea neowawraea
TAGGGATTCCAATATAAGCATTGCATGAGAATTACTTGCCATAATGCAATATTCTCATTAGCGGATCGAATCCATATACCTTGTTCCAAACTTTGCATCTATGAACTCTGATAGATATTCCCTATCCATGACCCGTAAGACATGATCATCGCACAGAGTTTATACTAGTCTTAGTCCACTACCGTGGTTATAATCAATTATGGATGTTTAGAATGAAATTATTTATCACTTCCAGGTTCTACTATCAAGGCCCTCAACCTTGATAACTCAAGTACCGAATATTCATTCATGGACATTTTATCAACCTATATGCACAAAAAATAAATGAATGATAAAACTAATGCCTCATATTTTTATTTCCAAAATAAAAGGTACATATACAATGAATTAGGGTAGGGTTTACACTAACAATCTTTCTTCTGCGTGCATAGGTCAAGTTCCAGTACCCACTGCTTGATATCAGATGGTGTCTACATGCATAGAAACTTCTTCTATGTACGTAGAGCTTGAGTGCTATGTGCACCGTACCAGGTTCTATGTGCGCTGTCATTCTCAAAAGTTGTTCCTCGATTTCCTCTCATGACTGTGCCAGAGTATATTCAAATTTTCAAGTTCAACATAATTTGGAATGTCAACTACCTTCAATGTGCGTTGTACCCATTGCTACGTGCACAATATTTTCTTCTCAAGTATATCTTCTTTGCTCCTCTATGCGCACATTATAAGGTGTCACGAGTCTTGTCTCATGAGTCCTTTTTTGGTTGACTGAATGTCCCATCTACGTGCATAGGTGATGGTACAACGTGCATAGAATAGAGTGCTCAATAATCCAGATGATGTATCTTCTTTAGTGCGTGCATAGATCAAGGTATAACGCACACAACATGTAACTGGATTAGTCTTCATACCGATATCGCTTTCGTCTACGCACATAGCATTGTCTTCTACGCGCATAGAATCCATTTCTGACCTCTCGATATGCCTCTATCTCTGATCAACATGCATAGGTCTTGGTTCAAAGTGCATAGATTAGTCTTTAATGTACATAGAGGATGTACAACATGCATAGCTTAACTATTTCAAATGTTTTGTTAAATTATCAAAATTCAGGAGTTTTCAGGTTAATCAAAAACTGAATTAACACATGATGCATCTACTAAAGCAATTGCTGAAATTGATTCTGTATCAAAATCAACGGAAGAAAATTGTGTGGAGCACAAAAAGATGCCACCTGAAACAGCTGGCGAAAATCAGGAATTGCAAGTTTTCTCTGAGAATGCCATCAATGTGCCAGAGAAGCTAGCAGAGTCTGAATTTACACATTTGGTTAGCGTTCCCAATACCCAGCTTACTGAAATTGAACATGTTGGCAATAAGGAAGTACATTTAGAGTGTACTGGAGTTAATGAAGCAAGTGGAGCAGAAAATCCTACAGATGTTAAGTGTGAATCCTCTAAAGTTTTTGAAGATGCCATCTTGCCACAGGTGAAGACAGCAGAAACAGAGAGCAATCTTCATAGAATTTTAGACAAGGAAGGCTTTAAGGAAATGGAGGTCAAAGATATAGACAACGTTAATGTGGAGAGTGTTTTAGCTTGCATAATATCTGAATCAGACATAAAAGCAGAGTTGCCGGAGAATTCAAAGAAAGATCACAAGACCGTGGATCCGACAGTATCTCCCTTAGATACGGTGTCTTCTGTTCAAAGTTCTGGTACTGTTGATGATGGTCATGACAAAGTGTCTGCTGAGGCTTCCTCTGCGGATAAACCACAGCCTTTGCCAGATGAAAGTGAGAATAACTTTGGTGCAATACAACATGGTGCTTCTGTAACCGACTTTTCAGTTGACTCAAGTAGTCGAACTGATAGTCTAGAAGGTCACTGGCGTTCAGTTTCAGGTAAATTTGCGTTGCTATTTTCCTTTTCATTTGCTCTATTTGGTGATTTCATGGTGCTTTGCTCCATTTGTATCGCTCAAATTCTTGCATGCATATCTGTATTGCTCAAGGTATATTTAAGCCACACAGACGTCTGAAAATTAAAAAGATTATCGATTAAATTATTGAATTTGGTTAAATAATTTTGACAGTTGGATGTAAGCATCTCAGTTATTTAGGCTTATACATTACAGAAGAGGGTACTTGCATGAAGGCATACGGAACTGAAGACGACCTTACATATAGATGCTTGTATTTATTTCCGAACTATAATTTAATTTGATCAGATGAACTGCTTTAAAGATATTTAAAGAATATGTTTTGAATCTGATAATTTTTATAACCAAAATGCAGTTTGTTACTTTTGTGGTCATTATTTTATTTCTATTTTTGCTTAATTGCTTAGATAACATCACCGGTTATGGCTTCATCCCAAAAGTTTGTTTCAAAAATAATCCTAATGGTGTTGTTAGTTTGTTTGCTTATTGCTTGCCAAAAATATTAGAATATTTATTATCTCTTGGTTTATGGAACAGTGCTTTCAACCGTATCGAATGTACCATCTATCACGGATGCTGAACCTTTACCATCAAATGGTCTTCAAGTTTCTGCTGATAGAAAGAAAGCCAGCTTCAATAAAGAAAAAATTGAATCTGAGGCACCGCATTCTGAGAAAGCAGATGAGTTTGAGCCACCATCTTTCATGACATTGGTTGAACCTAAACCTGGTAAAGCTTCAGCTTCAGAAATGCAGACTCCACAGAATCCTCAACAGCCTGCTGTTACTTTGCAAGCTGGTTGGTTCCCTTCTCTAACTAATGTTGTCAATGAGTCACAAGGAAGGAAAAAGAACGAAGAGATTATCGCCAAGGTCACGAATTGGAGTACCGGGAAGCAACACACTCCTTTGAAGAACTTGCTGGGTGAGGCAAATGTTGAAGGCAAACCCAAGTCACCAAATGTCAAGGAAAAGCCACCACCAGTAGAAACAACCCAAAAAGATAATGGTACATTGGTGACGACAGTGAGCTCTATACTGGGTCCTCAAGAACCCGTGACCAATCCAGCAAAGAAAGATGCAGGAAGGGAATGGAATTCTCCAGCAAAGTATCCTGCACATATTAAAAGAGAGAAGAGGAAAGTGAAGGGAAGACCTTACTGGGCACAGTTTGTATGCTGCTCATCTGTAAACTAAGGGCTTCTAATGCCTTAAGATGTTAGCCTCTAGCTATAGTGAAATTGTTGTATTGAGGTTATTATAAGTTACCTTGAAATGGTATTTTAGATGTACTCTTGGATATTAGTGCACTTGAAGTACATAAACTGCCATGTAATTAGCATCTTGCATTTCCAATGTTTGGCAGACTATTTTGCTCGTACCTGAAAATTCCAGGGTTTTTACATGAATACAAGTACGTTGAGAGTTTTGACAAAATTATCAACTGCTGAAAAACACTATACAATGGTGACTTATGATACTTTAAAAAATAGCCTATTTTAAGATGAAAAGCTTAATTAATTAGAAAAAAACGTAAACTTTGCATCACTTTACAAATATGTTATAAACTTTCAATTTTTCCTTAAAAACATAATTTTAGATACTATAGCAATTGTTCATCAATTAGATTCTGTTTACACCAAAATATTGCTTGGGCCTTTAGGTTGAGTCGAGCCCATGAGTTGCAAGTCAAGCCCAAGCCTTAAGGCAGCCCGTGGAGTGAGTCCAAACCTTAGAGGAAGCCAATGGACTAATTCTTGGCTGAGAGGGATATACTTGAGTTGGTTGAGGTGTTTTTGCCGCCAATGTAGGAGATATTGTTGTTTTGGAAAAAAAAGCCCATCTAAGAATGCCAATTTTCCCGGGCCAAGTTACAAAAACACCTCCATTTAGAGAATTAATTACAAATAAATAGATCATTTAGTTTTTTTTTTTCACATCATACTACATTTTTTCTTACATCATACTGCAAAGTCTATTTTTCTTACATCTCATACTACAAAAAAGTCATTTTACTTACATTTTTTACTATAGTTCGTTTTTAATATTTTTTTTTCAGTTTTAGTCCTTGTATTTTATTTTTTTTTATTTTAGTCATTTTTTATTTTTAGATTACTCCATTTTCATTTATTTTTTTAAATTTAAAAATTTTTCAAATGTACTTTATATAAACTTAATATAAATTTCATAAAAGCTTTATATAAACCCAATATAAACTTAATATAAACTTTTTCAAAATTTATAAACAATCTTCAATCTCAAATAATTTAATAAACTTAATATAAACTTTATATAAACTCCTTACAAACCTACATAAACAACCTAAAAAAAATTATTTTTTTAAAAAAAAACTAAAAAATAACCTAAGATCAACTCTACATAATTTTTTTAAATCAAATCTAAAATCAACTCTACATAAACATTTTTTAAAACCCTAAAAATAACCTAAAATCAACTCTACATAAACTTTAAAATCAACCTAAAATCTAACTCTACATAAAATTTTTAAAACCTAAAAATCAACCTAAAATCTACTCTAAAATAAACCTTAAATAACTTAGAGACTGATTTTAAGTTTTGAACCAATTTGAAACTTAAAAAATAATCTTTTTAAAAAACAGGGACTAAAATTTATAATTTTAAAATAACATCAGAGGTCCTTGAGGAAATCCTAGCCGCTAATCGAGAGATGCGGCTGCCATATCTTTAATCGCCACCGTCAAAACCAGATCTGGTTACAACTGAGCACTGTGACAGCAGCAGACCAGGAAGTCAGCAAGCCTCGACGACGACCAAGGAGCGACGAAGAGCGATGGCGACGATGTCAACCAGATCCGCAGTAGAGAGGAGCAGATTTGCGGCGAAGGAGCATATTCGCGGCAAAAGAACTCCATATCGAAGGCATTGAAGACAAAAAAAGGAGAAGAGATCAGAGAAAAAACAATCGAGGGAGGCAGACAGAGGAGGAGAAAAGGCAAATAGGTCAGACAGAGGCAAAGAAGAGGTGGAGCAGACGGAGACAGTCAAGGAAGAGGAGGGAAACAACAAAGATGAGAGAGAGTTGTGGAGGAAAAGAGAGAGAGTGGGGGGGGGGGGGGGAAGAGAGAAATTAATGACCAAATGTAAAAAAAAAAGAGAGTGAAAGGACTTAATACAATAACTGATCAATCTGTTCAACATGTTAACAATCGACGTACAGTTAAGAAGATTTAGTGTACAGATAAGAAGAAAATGTGAGAATAGTAAGTTTGTAAGAAATGTTGGACACTGCTGGCTACAATGTAATTAATCCATTTTCCTGGAGGTATTGGTGTAGGAATATTCCAACACATATGTTATGATGATCCAGATAAGGGGGACATGTTGTTTTTGAGTTTAGTAGGAGTGGGAGGCTCTCCACCAAGCTCATCCAATGAAGAGTCCCTCCAGCAATAAACTTTCCTTTTTTCCCAGTGGAACAACTAATTTCTTGGAGGAATAACTATACATACACGTTTGGCAGCACATTGAAAGGCCGCCTCCACTTTACCTTACATTACACATACATACAGTATTGTATCCCTTCTCTTCTCTAGTCTTTATCCTTTCTTTTTAGCTTTGTTAGTCTACTGTTACTGTTGTTTTACAAATTCTGCAGTGTACTTCCTTGTTCATCAATAAAATCACCTTCATCATTTTATGTTTTGCAAATTGTTGTGCAAGGAGCAAAGAACCTTAACAAGTTATGTCTCTTCCTTGTTTACAATCGTTTGAGATGAAGTCAAATTGAGTTCTTTTGTGATCGAACTCTAGCAAGCGTACTAGAATCGATGTAGTTTTACCTTGGGAGTATCCCTAGGATTATCGAATCCAAGGGAACGAATACTAGTTAATGATCGAAAATAAATGAAAACAATAAAAACAAAGATTTTGAGTTGTGTTGGGTTTGATTTTAAAAACATAAAATGCACTAACAAAATAAATAAAAGCATTTGGATAATTGAGATGCAAGAAAAGATTTCCTTTTTACCAAATAAATGAAATTGATTTTTGGGATTGAGTGTTCTCTCCACAAGACTAACCCAAGGCCTCTCTCGAGGTCACTCAAGTCTTACCTACAATTGCCAAAGAGGGTCCTTTCGACCTTACCTAGTCCAATTAGGCCCATTAAGTCTTTTTGAGGAATTTCATCGAACACCTTGAAGGCACTAAGTATGTCTACTCTAGCACTCAATAAGTTTTATGCTTGTAAACCTAACCCAAGCTTTATCTCTCGATTCATCACTTAGGTGTGTCAAAAACAACATTAAGGTCGTGAATCTCAACATCATTCCATTCAAGACAATTCATAAAATCAAATCCAATGCAATCTTTAAACAAAGAACATAAGGCACATTCAAGACAATCTTTAGATATAGAAAATAAAGCACCACAAATCAATACCCATTTATAAATATAGAAAATATCCATCAAAACTTATAACTCAAAATTCAAACACAAAACCTAAACTACCATTGCTTTAAAGTAAATAAAAAGAAAAACTAACCTTGAAAGGAAACCAACATCACCAAAATAAAAACAAGACATGGAAGGCAAAAGATGAGGGGTTTTCCTTTCAAAGACCATAGGTCTCTTCAAGGAACCCCCTTTCTCTCTCTTCTTGAATCCTCTTTCTATCTCTAAGCTTTGTGGTGAAGTGTGGCTTCTTCCAAGGATCCCAAAAATGATGTGAAAGAGGTGTATTTATACCCATATTGGTCCCTCCAAAACCCTAGGACAAGTGTCCAAAATATGCCCCATTGAATGTGCCTTGTTCCCCACACATTTGGCCTTTTCCATCACTTGTTTTCTTTCCTTTTTAGCGTGTCACGACCATGACAAATGAGTGTCATGGCCGTGACACCTTTCTATACTTAAGTGTGCCCATTTCTAGTATCACGGCCGTGGTTATTTGGATTAGGCAAGCCCATGCCTAGTGTCACGGTCGTGACAACCTTCTGCATCAAAAAATGCACCCAAATTTAGCTTGTCACGGCCGTGACACCTCTTTTCTCCATAAAATCTTCATGTTCTTCATCTTTTCATGGGTTTCCTTGGGGTATTTTCATTTTTCATCATTTCCATCATTCCCCACTCATTTCCTTCAATTTATCTCATCCTACAAATATCACAAACTTTATAAGAATTTCACCACAAAAAATGATTTATAGGATGAAAATAGATAAATTCTTGCTTGAATTAATGTATAAATTTAGCATACATCAAATTCCCCCACACTTACTCGTTTGCTTATCCTCATGCAAACCAAAACAAATCTCGGGGAAAAGAATACAACTCAAATCAAATAGGCGAGAAATCTTATACTATGCAAGTATGGCGAGTAAAATGATCAAGAGAGGAATAGCATGCTATTTATTTAATCACATAATCAAACATTGGCATTGAAAAGGGATTTTTTTTAAGAGTTCACAAAAATCAAATTCCTTAACCTATTGGCATCTATAAGGCTTATCTCCCTCATTGCTAAGTTCAAAAAAAACCATTTCTTTTGTTCTAGAGCAAACTTGGCCTCATACATTCACTTTCCATTCATAAGTGCCTTCTTTTTGTATTTGATTCTTTCACACTTCCCACTTAATTTTGCATTCTACAAACAAGTCAGCGAATTAAGGGTTCTTGTGTTTCCACTTATTATTAATTTCCAAGGATACTTATCATTTCTCACTATGGAGTTGGAACCCCATGCACTTGTCCTTGTTTAGGTCCACCCTCAAAGAGAGAAGTTTTACCCCTTTTTTTTTCAAACATTCAAAATAAACACTTTTCATCCAAATAAAAACCAAGTATATTCCAAAGGTTTTCAAATAAAACTCAATCATTTAAGCATATTAGCTTAAAAACAACTTAGCAACAAGCTTGTAAGCCTCTTTTATGCCCCCACAAATAAATTAAGGAAGCTAATAAATGAACTCCCAACTATGCCACTTAAAAAAATGCCAAATTACAAACAACATTCCTCAAATAGCATATGTTCCTCAATTAATCATGTTAAAAGCATACTAACACACTACAAAAATCCTCCAACCAATTCAATCCAAATCCTACTATTTTCGAATTCGATGCATTCTAAAAGAAATTAAGCACAATTTCAAGCAAAAATTTCAAGCATTTCTTTCAAGCAAGCAAAGCATTTTTAAGCAATAAATAACCAATAAGCAATCAATAGCCCCTCCCCCACACTTAATATGAACATTGTCCTCAATGTTCAAAAAAATAAATCTGTATTAACCTAAACAATCACAAAGAACTTAAGGACAAGTTCCATGGAAATAAGGCATAAAGTAACAAGGATATGGTTAAGAAAGCTTCTCTAATTGTCGCTTGCTCGTCATTGCATTGTCTTAAATGCATGAATCCATCATGGGACATGAAAACTCAATGTTATTGGGAACAAAAAATATAGGCATGAAAATTCGGTAAGGGATCATGAGTGAGGTGCATAAAAAACTCCTTCACACCTTATTCAAAGAAAACAACCAAAACAAAAAATAAAGTATGTACATAGTTTTTCATCATTTCAGACTATGTATCGGGACACCATATGAATCAATCTCTTCCAATAGAGCACAAGTGGATTGTGAACATAAAGCACAAAATCAATAGCTCCACATGAATGAATATAAGAGATTTATATATAGGCCACACCAAGCATAAAAGAAAGGAAAAATAAATGATCACAACTAGTAACACCGTTCCCCGATAACGGCGCCAAAAACTTGATCAAACTCTAGCAAGCGTACTAGAATCAATGTAGCTTTACCTTGAAAGTATCCCTAGGGTTATCGAATCCAAGGTAACGAGTACTAGTTAATGATCAAAAATAAATGAAAACAGTAAAAATAGAGATTTTGAGTTGTGTTGGGTTTGATTTTAAAAACATAAAGTGCACTAACAAAATAAATAAAAGCATTTGGATAATTGAGATGCAAGCAAAGATTTTATTTTTACAAAATAAATGAAATGGGCTTTTGGTATTGAGTGTTCTATCCGAAAGACTAACCCAAGGCCTCTCTCAAGGTCACTCAAGTCACCTACAATTGCCTAGGAGGGTCATTTCGGCCTCACCTAGTCCAATTAGGCCCATTAAGTCTTTTTAAGGAATTTCATCGAACACCTTGAAGGCACTAAGTATGTCAACTCTAGCACTCAACAAGTTTTATGCTTGTAAACCTAACCCAAGCTTCATCTCTCGATTCATCACTTGGGTGTGTAGTCCGCGAATCTCAACATCATTCCATTCAAGACAAGTCATAAAATCAAATCCAATGCAATCTTTAAATAAAAAACATAAGACACATTCAAGACAATCTTTAGATATAGAAAATAAAGCACCAAAAATCAATACACATTCATAAATATAGAAAATATCCATCAAAGCTTACAACCCAAAATCCAAACACAAAACCTAAACTACCATTGCTTTAAAGTAAATAAAAATAAAAACTAACCTTAAAAGGAAAACAACATCACCAAAATAAAAACAAGAAATGGAAGGCAAAGATGAGGGGGTTTCCTTTCCAAGACTATAGGTCTCTTTAAGGAACCCAATTTCTCTCTCTTCTTGAATTCTCTTTCTCTCTCTACGCTTTGTGGTGAAGTGTGGCTTCTTTCCAGGATCCCAAAAATGATGTGAAAGAGGTGTATTTGTACCCCTCTTGGTCCCCCCAAAACCCTAGGACAAGTGTCCAAAAAATGCCATATTGAATGAGCCTTGGTCCCCACACATTTGGCCTTTTCTGTCACTTATTTTCTTGCCTTTTCAACGTGTCACGACCATGACAAATGAATATCACAGCCGTGACACCTTTATGTCCTTAAGCGTGCCTATGTCTAGTGTCAGGGCCGTGGTTATTTGGATTAGGCATGCCCACTCCCAGTGTTAAGACCGTGACAAATGGGTGTTAATGTCGTGACAACTTTCTGCCTCAACAAATGCACCCAAATTTAGCTTGTCATGGCCGTGACACCAAACCTCAAAACTGTGACACCTCTTTTCTCCATGAAATCTTCATTTTCTTCATCTTTTCATTAGTTTCCTTGGGGTCTTTCCATTTTTTATCGTTTTCTATCATCCCCCACTCATTTCCTTCAATTTATCTCATCCTACAAACATCACAAATTTTATAAGCATTTCACCACAAAAGAATGATTTATAGGATGAAAATAGATAAATTCTTTCTTGAATTAATGTGTAAATTTAGCATACATCATTTTGGTTTGGGAAAATCAAAAATTCCTTGGTACACTCGCGATCATAAAAAAAGGCAGCATTGTTCTTCCTTTAATGGTAAAATAGGGAAACAAATTCCGTTACTCTTTTCTATTCAACTCTCAAGTGGCACTCCAAATGTCAACTGACATGGGGCATTATTATATGACACACAACACATGTCAAACTAGGTCCTATAGTGCAAGACAATAGACACAAAAAACTATCAATTTTTTTCTTCCTCTCGTAATTTCTTAAGTTCTCAACAACAATCTCAAAACATAATGGTTTTTTCTCGCTTTCTCAACTCTCTCTCTCAAGGATCGGCCTGTAGAGCAATTTTCTTATATAAAATGGGTTGCCGCTAGTCTCCACCGGCTGGCGGGAGTCTCCCCTCCTCTCTTCTGCTATAATTTTGCATAATAAGTTCAGATCTAGTCGTGTTTTGGCTACATTTTTTTAGTGTTTTTACCATCTTCTGTCATGGATTTTCTCCATGTTTTTGTCAGACTTATGTCCTGTTTTGTCGCCGATGATGGTGAACGGCTGCTAGTGGCGAGTGTCAGTTATGGGCTAGGGTTCAAGGTGATATGAGAGGTAATTTTCAGGACGGGCACCACTTTTGGGAGTTGATCCTATGGGATCCTTGCAAGAGCTCTACACTAGTTGGTGTTTCCTTCAGGGGAGGAACGAATGGCGGCGTATACCTTGAAGCAAGGTTGGATGCGGCTGTATCTGTGATAGCAAGGAAACTAGGGTTTTTTCCTTATTTTTTGTTTATTTGGACTGGGCTTTGTGACTAAACAATCCATAGTTTTATGTGTAAAACTCAATTTATTGGGTGGACATTTATCCCTTTCTCATGGACTCTTTATTTGTACTGGACTCTAGTTCAATGAAAATTTCTTTTTCTATAAAAAAAGAACTAGGTCCTATGAAGCTAAGAAAATCATTAATGCATGAATAAATTTAATGTTGACCTGGATGATGCTCTCCCTAACTTGGTGTGCTTCACTTTTGTAAAGCGCAAATAGGTGGTGTCTACTGAAAAAGGGACCCTACTTACCTAAATAAGTTTTTTTTCTGCATTTTGTTTTTTCTAACTTTTGTTTTTCTTTTTTCCTTTCTTTTCTTTTTGACTGTTGCTTGTATTTGCTTCCTTTTTTTTCCTTCTAAAATTTTTTCACCAACAGTTATCAAGGTCTAGTGTAAAAAAAAAACAATTTAATGAATTTACCATGCTATAGATACACATTCTTCTCTAAGAAAAAATAGATCCAAATTTCAGTTCATCATCTTCTCAAAACCCAAATGCCAATCATTTTGAAAATTCTCAAAACCTACCATTCTCTCTTTATCCTCCCATTATACAAAATTTTAAAACTTACTATACCCATATTTTCCACCAAATTTAAAATATTCCCCAAACTTACAAAATTCACCTAATTTATCATATCCTTTTTTTCCACCCACAAATGCAAAATTTTCAACATCCTTTTTTTACCCCCATAATATTTAAAATAATCATTCAAAAGATGTTGCTTCTCGGACCGATCTTTCAAATACAACTGAAATAGGTTCATTATGAAATTCTCGCATTCTCCCATTTTCCTCACAATCAAGGGATGGAAATGTTATCTCATCCAAACAACCAATGAAAAAAAAAGGAAAAACATCATATGTGGAGTATGATCGTTGTCAGTATGTTGGAAATCGTAACACATACACGTTGCGGAAAAATAAAAATTTTGTCAATGAATTCCACCAAGGATCCATGCAAATCGATAAAACTGATTAAGGAATATGTGTTTACCTTAGTAAGATGAAAAAAAAATGAAAATATGATGTTTGATTTGAGTCTTAGACGCTGCAAGATGCAAATGTCCTCTGTCGGTATCCACACAAATCGAACTGCAAAGATGTGCTAGCACCAAATTTTTTAGGACACTCTCAAAATAATACCTTTCTATTTTTTTCTTCTTTTGAAGTAGTATGGACAACAATCAAGAAGAAGAATAGAGCTTCATGTGATGCCTATTTATAGGCTTTAATAAACCTTAGTTCTAGTCTTACTGGGAGATCCAATTCTTACCCTACAAGGATTCTTTTATCCTAATCCAACAAGGATAGACTACTTCAATATTTATTCCTTATTACTAATAAATTTTGTCCCTTTTTATTTCATAAATAAAATGAAAATTCAGCCCTCAATATTTATTTCATAAAATAAATGCTAATTGCCTTGTTGACCAAGTCAAAGAAACTCTTTCTTATGTTGACTAAGTCAAACGAGTTGTTTATTTTGACTAAGTCAAATAAACTATTTTTTGTTGGCTAAGTCAAAAAAAATATTTTGTCTATGTAAAAAAATTAAATTTGTTTTAAAACCATTTTAAAAACAAATTATTTTGCATAAAATAGTAGCAAGATATGTAGAACAGTTCATTCTAGTGTGTGATCCTATAACTCCGCTCAATATTAACAGTAGGGTCAAATTACCATTCAGACCCACAAGCTATAAGCGAGCTCTAGTTAGACATTTTGCCTACCCAACTTGAAAGAAATTTTATGACTCGACAATACCTGATCCACAATACAATATTTAGTCCTTTTGTCACACGATATCTCGATTAAGTATAAAGCATGAATCATGTCATCTTTATAAAACTTAATCGAACATTTCTTGATACCCAAGTAGACTGACAAAAAACAAATAATATTGATAACCCCTATTAATTTCATTCGAGCATAGCCATGCACTTCATTAGTCCTACTTGTCAAGTTGCCAAAAGATATCTCACTTAAATAAGAAAGGGAAAAATTCCTTCACTGTCACTCACATTCTTCCGCATGATTTATTATATGTCCAATTATAGCTTGTATTACCATCATGTTACAGATGATATTGATCTATATCAAAACATAAAGCTCCTCATGTAGGAATCAATGATGAATTCAGGTTGAAGAACTCAAATATCAATACTGCAATAAGAAATATTGATGACATATTCCATGTAGTATTTCTCATAGCGGGCCAGTCCAATATCATGTTTCCAACATGTATCCATGTTCTGAGTAACATCCCATGTTCGTGATTAGTAAAACATGATCATCTCTCAGAGTGTATATTAGTCTTGGCTCATTATCATTCCCATAATAATGAACGACTAGAGACTATTTAGAATAGCATTCTTTTATCTTAACGTTTTACTATCAAGTCACGTACTTGATGACAAAAGACAGAATCAACTATTCATAGATATTTTTATCAAGTTAATGCATTACTAATTAACATGATAATATATATGCCGAAATGAAATGCCTCATATTTATTAAATAAGCAAGATGGTCCAACAAGGCAATATTCTACTTTAGTCCACCCCTTACCTTTTGAAAGAAAAAAAAAGGCAACATTCTACTTTGAAGAACCATTGGTTTTTGATGATACCTATAGTTAATGAATTCAACTAGGCATACAACAAAAATATTAAGTGACCATCATAGTGAGTGGAGTGACGACCAAGTGAAAGAATGTGTCGTGAGATTTATTATCAAAATCGTAAAAATCAATTCACCTATGAGCATGTGTGGTAGATGCTAAAAAACGATCCCAAGTGAATATTAGTGTATTTTTATGTTTTTTTTATTTATGTCATTTTTTAAGTTGCATAATTTATTTTTTAATGTTAATTATGGGTTATTTATGTAATTTTCTATTATGCATAATTTATTTTTATTTGGTTAAATATTTTTCCGATCGACCATTTTAGTTTGTTTTTAAAAATTATTATTTATAAGAATTCAATTAAATAATTTATTTGATAGATTTATTTCAAATATTATTTTTAACTCAAATATTAAATGACAAAAATATTTATGTGAAATAAACATATTTGTTGCTATTTATATATTGTAAATAAATTAAATGATGAGTGAAGTGTGTTGAGTCTTTGGTTGATGAAGAGGCTGGTGAAGAGCAAGAAAATCTAAACTATGAAGAGACACTTTCTGAGGCATATGAGGATGTTGAACAAACTGATATGCATGAGTTTCAATCAGTGATGGCTGAGAAACTTGGAAACCTAGCTCAGTCTATGCTTGGAGAAGCACAAGCACAACCTAAGGATGCTGAGCAAGTTTCAAAAATTCTGCAAGAACCATCTCCTCTGGAAATCATGCAAATCATAGACAAATCTACAGACCAATCAGTGGAAAACATTCTTTCAGACATTGATGAGAGTCTCAAATACCTTGATCAAATGGATGTTGATAAAAAATACCTCAATCTTAATGTGTCATCGACAGAAGCCTCTAAAGCACATTCACCAAAGTGATTGCGGATCCCAAAGTAGAGTATAATGAGATGTTAAAGATTAGAGAGAGATAATATAATGAGACAAAGTTTAATAGATTGTTGATGTGACATTCTCATCAATCCCTGAATGAGTTAATGTATTAGAGATTCTCTAATTGCATTGATGATGTGGAAAAAATATTAATTTAAAATTACTAATTGGGTTGTTTCGTTAAACACACAAGAGGTCTCCACAACACAAATGCAAGTCATCGACATTTGAAATGACAAAATCATCCTTCACCTTCTTCTTCATTATTAATGTTATTATCTTGGTTTAGCAACAATGTCCTCACCACTTTAGTCACGTGACCGGGAATAAACCCTACAAAAAGAACACAGTCAAGCCGACGCTCAAGTTAGGATTTCTGTAGAGTTTTGATGTAATTTGTGAGGTGGTAAAAATGTATCTCGAAGTGTCTATGGATCTCCTACTTATAGAGGAGTTAAAGGAGGTCAATGACAAGAAAGTAAACTCCTATGTCTCATTCTAAGATCTTTGGAGATCTCTTGTGATCCCTTGAAGTATGCTCTCCAAGATCTACCATGATCTTTAGTTAATTGTGTGCTTACCCTTTAGTATCTATGAATAATGTGTTTATCATTTTAGAGAAATCTTCTAGAACGTGGCCTTCTTACTTGGGGTTTTTTAGCATTGGGCTTGGATTAGTGGTAATTACGTGGTTCATAAACAAAACTTTGTAATATTTATTCCGTACAGTCCGCTTTTGCTTATTGCAGATATCCTTTGCAATATTTTGTCCATACGAGCATCACTTTTCAGATTCACGGTCAGGTTATTTATTCCGTACGGATAGGCTATGTTGTTTATATTCTGATTATAAGTTGTTTATATGTTATTTCTTGTTTATATATTGTTTGAACATGGTTATATATTATTGATAACTTATTTATTTGTTGTTTATGTGTTCAAAACAATACATGAATAGATCTATTTTTATGGTGTAATCTTTTCTCCAGCCTCTGTATTTTGAAAAATCTCCTTTCCGGTCCTTAGGGTCCTTGAAAAGCTCCTCTACGGTCCCTATCAAGGAGCTTTTCAAAACTCAGGGACCGGAGAGAAGATTACATCATACCTCATGGACGACAAAGGATTTAAACCTTTTTTATATGTTATTGATACTTTGTTTATATGTTTTTTAAAGCAAAATCCATGGCGGTCCTCGACATTTGGTGTATTGTTCATCTTGGTACCTACTAGTTCTAAAATAGCCGCTCCGATTGCTCCGTCTATCCTCTATTAGTTTTGCCTAACAGAAAAGGTGAAAAGACAAAGTTACCCTCCAATTTAAAACTTATTTACTCACCCTAAACCAAACCAAACCAAAGTTGACTAACCTCAACACCTAATCAAACCCAACCATTCCAAAACAAAAACCAAAAAAATAAACCCAACCTAAACACCCAACCAAACCCACCCATTCCTTCTTCTTTTTTTTTTACTCTATCATGAACTCGAACCGAAACCCACCACCACCCAAATCAAAACCAAAAATTCTAACCGAACCTTAAATACCCAACCTGAACCCACTCATGCATTTTCCATCTCCTATCACCATCTTCATCGGACCTTTTTATGCTTTCTCTCTCTTCCTCATAACCACCACATCTCAAAACCACAACCCAGAGCCACAACCACCGTCGCTCACCTTTGACTTCATGCTCTCTCTCTCTCTCTCTCTTCCTTTTAACCACCACATCAGTTTCTCTCCCTTCTCAAAACCATAACCCAGAGCCACAAAGACTGTCACATCAGTTCCTCATGCTCGTTCTCATCTCTCTTTTGCCACACACTCTCCTCCCTCCTCTCCCTCTGTAAAGTGATCGTTCAATGTCTATTTTTAAGCGTGGTGTTCGAGGGATTCACATGGGTTTATGCTTGAACAACCAAACCTTTGCTAATTAACCCGACAAAGATGCAGATTTGAAATGGGACAGTGAGGTGAGTTGAAATGGGTTAGACTGATTTCTATTTTGGAATGGACGTAGAAATGGGTTTGTTTGATTTCTGTTGTTTTTTTATTTGGGATTTTAGGAGTGTTTGATGGAGTTGCAGTGTCTTGGTTGAGGAGTTATGGTTCAGGGCTGTTGACTTCAGTTGGTGAAGAAAGAGTGGAGAGGCACGGTGAGATGGTTGCTTTGTGGGAGGCAATGACATCAAGTTCAGCGGCTGCACGAAAAAAGGGTTGTTTTGTGGGAGGCGATGATTTCTCTTTGTATTCTTGATTTGATTGAGCAATAGAAGCAGTGATCTTATTATTTTTTAAATCCATAAGAATTATTCTAGATTAGCTAAATTTAAGATTGGAATTGTTGAAACTGTGATATTGTTGTTTCTGAAATTACTGGAAAGATGTGAGAGAGGAGTTGATGAGAGAGAGATAGAGACTACTGATTAGAGAGAGAGTTGACGAGAGAGCCAAAAAAAGTGGGTACTTTTGTCATTAAATATGAAAATTTAGTAGGTCTCATGTGTCAAGTCAGAATATTTGACTAAATGTCACAGATGAAGGGATCAGTTAGCTATTTTATAACTAGTAGGGACCGGGATGAACAATACACCGAATGTCGAGGACTGCCATTGATTTCGCCTCTTTTTTAACACATAAACAACATATAAATATCATATAAATAAGATATATATTGTTGATTTCTTATTTATATGTTGTATATATGTTGTTTGCATGTTGAAAATAATATCCAAATAAATCTGTAATTTATATATTGTTGATTTGTTGTTTAGATATAGTTTATATGTTATTGATATCTTGTATATACGTTTTTTCCAACATATAAAAAAGATATCAACAATATATAAACAATATCCAAGTTTTAAAACAAGAAATAACATATAAAAAACTTTTAAAGAAGTCCGAAAAAATTAACAGATTTTAAACAAAATATTGGACAACTTTTAAACAAGAAACAACATATAAACAAGTTTTAAATAAGAAACAACATATGAATAAGTTTAAACAAGTCCAAAAAATGAACAGCTTTTAAAAAAAATTATAAACAAGTTTTAAGGGGTTCTGTACAGATATACAAGAATCTCAGGGTGGTACTTGGCTTGCTTGGTCACAACAAATAAAATGAAATGTAGAGTCATATGCATATGTTTGTACATTGCAATTATCTAATTATTTAATTAATATTTGTGCTTACCTGGATTTGATCTATGATGGTTTATACTCATTGAGTTACGACTCATATAAAGCGCAAATATTTTTCTAGGTCACAGGTGAAGATATATTTTGTTGTAGATAGCTTCCAGAGGATAGACATATGTACATCATAGGTCGGCCGACTGATGTCACGTGCTCCATCCTCCTCCTCGTTTGCATTTTGTCAGTTTTATAAAGCTTTGCAGTACATTGAATTAATATATGTATATATTAAATATTTTTGTTTATATGACTTATGTATGATATTTGATATGCGCGCGCACACACACACACACACACATATATATGATATGATATGATATGATATGATATGTGTTTATTTTCTATTGGTTTAAATTATTTCGCTATACATCATAGGATATAAATGTGTTACATTTAGTGGTATCAGAGCAAGGATATGATGCTTTAGGGCATAATTACATACATGACATCATACAATAT
>CAODLS010748289.1:0-14516 GCA_948243855.1 Flueggea neowawraea
TCGGGGGCCTCAAAGCGCAGGACATCGCCGGTACCATCCTTAAGGGCCTTGAAAAGTCTCGGAAGCACAGTCTTCCAAACGCCTTCTCTAGAGAGTGGAGGCATGCTGATTCCTTCAGTGAACAGAGAGTCTATGTGCTTGAAATATGGGAATGCAACGTCCGCATCCGAAATCACGTTTCCTAATGATGGTATCAATGCATGGAACAATGAGTACATTGTCTTTGCCGAGAACGTTAGCTGCTTTATTTCTGTGAACGCTTCATCTCTCGGGACATAGAAGTTTCCGCACCTTTTCTCCGCGGATGGATCTGCATATTTGAAATTATTCAAACGATAAATGTGTTCTTTCTTTTCTGTTACAAAAAGAACCGAACGATAAATCTTAAAATTGACAATGTCCACACTCATATACTTGAATTTTTTAAAAACCAATTGAACTCAAAATTAACAATGGATACTCAACTATTTGAATTAACGTGTCAATTGCACTTTTAGTCAATAGCTTTAGTACATAGTACTTGACCTTCCCTAATTTACGGCATGGAAGCTGATTCAAGTGTCGCGTTTTGGGATTTTAAATGTATGAATTTATGTACTCCATTGCCCTAACACATTGAATCAATTTCTAAAATAATACTGTGGTCATGATCAGATTGTTATCGTATTTACCATACATCTTATCAAGATTAGAGGCCTCAAATGTTTTCTCAATAAAACTAGCTAGACAATACTATTTTTGATAACATATTGGTAGTGAAATTCTATTACCTGTTTCACATCGTGGACGACCAGTCCTGCAACGTCTAGGATGAGGATGTTCTTTGCCACCAAAGACTGGTCTTGCCAATTCAGGACTGGCGTCGGGGTCTCCAATGTCGTTGTATACATCATATTCGTATATCCTATCACCTACCTTCCGCTCTCCTTGTCCGTTGCCTCTTATAAGTACTAATTCTTCCTCTCTCAATCTCCTCAACCCACTTGGTGTATTTTGTGGTAAATATGACTGCTCCACAATCACATAAACAATGAAAATAAAGCAAATTTAGCAATTAAACAAAAAAAAATTAAGAGGAAAAAAAAGACTTTTTATTTTTACTTGCTTCTGTTTGAATTGAATTACTGGTATTTGCTTTTCGTAAATTGGAAGTGGTGGAATACATATTCAATTGATTGAATAATTTTAACATGAAAATGTACAAAGACTATTAATACTTTTTTACAGTAAAAAAAAAAAGATTCATCTTAGAGTGAGTTGAGTATAATTACAATATGTTAAATATGTAACATAATCAATGAATATATCAAAAGATGAATGCTTGATGGCTCAACTCAGGACAACCTAATTGAAATGAATTTATGAAACAATCTTTACTCTAATACACTCTTTAGGACATTGTAATAAATTGATAGGAACGGTTTGATAAATTGACTTAAATTAAGACCAAAAAATTTGTGTCAACTCAAGCCATATATACTTTTTCATATCAAATAAAGAATAAAATCTCAATTGCGGAATAAATAATATTATTATTTAGAGGGCAGAATTGTAATATTATAAAATGTTGAATGGATCTCACTGTTACTTTTATTGATTTTTTAATGTATGAGATACATTACAGTTATGATGTGAAATATTGTTTAAAAAAAATATTTCAACGAACCTTGTCAGTGAAGAAAACTCTCTGATGCTTCTTATCTTTCGAAGAGTGAATCCAGGAACCACAAGTGATGTTAACAGGGCCACAAGGGAAGCCATCAAGCACAATATCGTCGAGAAAAATCTCTCTCTGATGCTCATTTTCCACAAAAACAGCACCAACTTCTCCGAAATCACTTGGAACCTCAAACTCTGCTACGTATTTTGTGTCTCCCTCCGCTTTGCCTGTCTTGTGTGCGTATGCTTTTACCGTCGGCTTCTCAAATTCCGTATCTGCAAATAATTTTGTCAACGGATTTGGATTTAATTCAATTAATTAGCTAGTGTTAGGATACAAATGTGGATACAAAGATTCGACGTAGACTGTGTGAAAGATATAAATAATGAAAACACCGTAACTTAATGAATTAATGATTTAAAGTTTTAGATAAAAATGAACGTCAGACTTACTTTTATGTCTAACTAGATTTTTTTTTCTGATTGTATAGAAATAAACTTTAATCATGTCAATATACCTTAAATTATTTTTTATGTCTATTTCATATCAAATAGTTAAAAGAAGTGAACTAAACTTTATTTAAGAATTAAAGAGATAATAGTTTACATTTCAATGTTTGTTTTCTAAGTATTCAACTATTATATTACTATATATTAATCATGTTTATTTTAATGTATTTAAAAAAAAACATATCACTATTTATTTATTTATTTACCATATATACATTCTGCTAATATATCAATTCATAATTTAATATTTAATCTATCAAAAACATATAATCCATTAGACAAATTTGAGAATTAGATGGAACAGAGACTTGTTGGAATTACGTGAGTCAGAAAAAAGGACAGAAAACGATACATCATATGTACAAAATAGTGAAAGGTTTGAGATACTTACTATTTTGGATTTGTTTGTTACTTAAAATTATAAATAAATTTTAGGACCATAAAGAACGACTACGCAGACATATTATCCATGACGAAAATTTAGGAGCTTATAAAATGATTCCCTTGGAAAAGGGCTATGTTCACATAGTCAATAACTCTTCAATTGCCTGTTCAACAAGTAACCTGTGGGGACAATCCAATAAAATTGGAAGCATCTGGTAGAGTTTTCTCTTATCGAAATTGATGTTTTGTGGATTTCTAATAATTAAACTTACTGAGAATTTAGATAACATAGCACAGTTATTCGCTCCATCCTACATTACAAAAATGTTATCAAAATGATACTTCATAAAAAAAAAATAAACTTCAAGCAATTCGGAAAAAAAAAGGAATTATTCCAAATTTATAAAATAGCGCATCTTAAACTTTTATGTGAATATTCTTAAAGAGGCTTGAGAAAATTCTATTGCTTTTTACAAGATTGCACGGTGGCATGGAGATGAATCTCCATAAATAATTTCAAGATAAACTAAATAAAGGAAAACTAAATATTTATTTGATAATTGTTTAACTGATTCTTGATACCCACTATCTTTATTTTTTTATTATTATTTACAATAAAAGCTAAGGGAAAATGCAACTCAACCATATACTAATAGTTTTTCATCAATTTCTCGAAAATATAAACTATACAATAATATCTTCAATATATACTCCGAAAGTGTTAGGAAAATTTAGTTAGTTGATTGAGCTAATTAATGCGGGGTTCGGAGTTTTTTTTTTGAAAGAGAAAGAGCTTTTAGTAATTAAGTAGAGTGGTTAAACAACCAACTCTTCACTCATGCATAAGAAAACTATTTAGATTAATTAAACAATAAAACAAACCATTAAGATCTAAATATTCTTTTGAAGAAACTAATGAAAAAAATAATCTAGTAAATTAAATTACCATAAAAAGAATCTTACTAGGATCAAGCTCACTACTAACAAGCTCTAAATGGAGTCCTTTGCCAAGAAAGTCTTTAATATCATCAATACCTCTCTCTATCCCTAGACTTGTAATTAACCCACCAATGGTTTGTTTCACAGTCATAACAGCCTTAACTTTGATGCTCTTCTTTGCAAGACTTGTAACAACAGCTTTGATGTTGCCATATATAAAGCTTACTCGAGCACGTTCACGAACTTTTTGGAAATGAGACTTCGATTTCAAACGAAGAAATTCACTTCCATGTCCATTTCCATTAATGAATGGTTTAGGCAAAACCAAGGCTTTTGTCTGTGACTTGTGGTAATGAACGTGTGGTTTTAACATGTTTTTGTTTTTCTAAGAAGCTAGCTATGTTGAAGAAGATAATGTAATAACCGAGTTGAGGCTATAGAAGAACTAAAATTGACTTACATAAGAATTGAATATATAGTGTTAAAAAAAAAGTAGCTGTTCGAGAGAAACAAGATTTCCATTGCAACTCGGTCTCACGTTTTTAACGGTTTTTTGTGAAAAATATTGTATATTTAAGGTGCTTAAATAATTTATTTATATTTACTTGCTGATCAAGACTAGATTCAGCCTAAAACCACATTATTGTAGAAGTGTACAAAAAAAAAAACGAGTATATACAAGTCAAAACCATAACGAGAAACGAAAGGATCATTGTAATAAATTCGACTAAGCTAGTTCTGTTCTTTGCCTCTGTGTTAGAAACGTGATTAATCAACTTGTTTGCAAATAAATTTTTGGTTAAAAACATGTTCTTCGAGAAGATCATGGAAATCGAAGTGTATTTTTTCTTGTTCAATTGTAATATTAATTTCAATTTTATGGATGAAATGATCGCTTAAAATACTTCTCACTAATATCAGAATGCTAGCTTCATATGTACGTTATCTCATTAACATTTTTATGATAAGTCCACATCTGGAGGTGTATTAATTCATCAATCTATATATAAACAAGGTTATGTTTTGGATCAAATGTAGAGAATACTCTTTTTCTCTTACTAGCTAGTGATGATGTACATATATAATTACCTACATGCTATCCTAAATTCGTGTGAAGTGTAATTCTAAAAGACTCACCTTTCTTGAGTGTTGTAATTTTAAGTGGTTAAAACATTTTTTTAGTAGTGGAGTTTTTTTCTTTGTTATTTTTATCACTATTTTTGTGACACTTATTAATAAAATTATCATTTATACAAAAAATTATCACCGGTCTAACTAACAAATACTTCCTCCTATTCACAAAAAAAAATGTTTTTTAGAGAAATTCTTTTTTGTCAAAATGAATGACATTTTACAAAATCAAAAAGGTTTTGAACATAATTTTCTAAACATACCCTCATAACTAATAACTTGTACAGTAAATAATTTATATTTTTGAGGGGTCATTAATAGGGATAATATTGTAAATTAGTACCATAGTTAATGCATTTCAACCATTTTCTTAATATGTGTACTACAACCTTAAAAAACATTCTTTGTGAAAAGGAGGGAGTAGTAGAATTGATGGGTTCGAGTTATTGACTTCCTAGTTGCGAAAGACAGCAAGGATAGAGGCAGTATAGGTCTGATTCAATGTTGGTCTAGCTAGTAAACCACAACCACGTTGTCAATAAGAGTATCTGACTTATTCGTAGTTTAAATGGCGTACTCGATCTAAGCAGGACACTAGTGGGAAAGAAAGAATAATGATTTCTTATTTCTGTTTTAGTTAAAGAATGTGTTTTCTCTCTATTGTAGAAAGGATGTTTTTTTTTCTGTATCAATTAAAAAAGTGTCTATAGATTTATTCTGAATGAATTAACCTGACTTCTTTTATTATTAAGCTATATAGACCCTCCTACAAAGATCAAAACACTATTGCATTCACAATTCAATTAGACTTACCAATTGATTCGGTTCATAGTCTCGATTCTCACCTTAATCAACCGAATTCGATTCACCCATCATAAGCAAACTGTTTTTTCCAACAACTCTAATTTAACCTAAATCACTTGCCTCCAAGTCTAATCTATATCAATTGCTTAAACAAAATGATTAATCCAACCAAAGCTACAATGAGAGAGTACCATACAGGCCCTTCCTCCAATATGCCACCAGTAAACGCCAGAGCCACCGTTCCAAACAAGTCTAATTCAAAAAAAAAGCAAAAACTTTTCTAGCAATCAAGTACAACCGTCAATCACACTTTTGTGTGTTGCCTTTTCTGGCTCCAAGATTTTCACGAGAACACACTCCAAAATTGTACTTTTGTTTCGTAGAAAAAAGTAAAAGCTTATTAGAATTTTTTTAATACAGTAAAACTTTTATATAAAAATATTCTATATAACAATAATTTTTATTTTATTATAAAAAATTTTGATTCTAATTCGGACCAATTATCAATAAAAATAACTTTAAATTATAATAAGTTATAAATTATTTAAGTCCCGTATTAAAAAAATATACCTATATTTAACATTAATTAATTATATAGACACATACTATTACATTTATCTATACAAAAAATTATATTTATCTATATACAAATAGAAAAATACAAATTTTAGTTTAAAAGTCTAAATATTTAATATTTTTTTATTTTTTTATTAAAAATTATATAAAAATTATATACACAGCTCAATATCTCTACTAATTTCAAGTGATATTACTTCTTCTTCATTTAGTAAATCAATCATGACTCCCAAAACAAAACACGAGTTTATTTCAGAAATTTTTTTGTACCAATACCTCTATTTAGTTATAACCTCTCAATTACAATACAATTAATTTGGTTCTAAGACTATTCTTATATAGAGATCTTATTGTAATTCTACACATGAGATTTGAACTTAAAATTTAACATATAAACTTACTTACAAATTATACTATTTTATGGACAAATGTAATTAGAACTGATCATGCATACATTCAATTCCTTCAAGTAATCCAAGAACCGAAAAACATGAAGGAAAATTACTCCATATTAGTAAAAAGAATGCATATGTGGAATTGAATCTATGTCTTATACATATGTGGAATTGAATCTATGTCTTACCCAAAATTTTAAGAAATTAGATTATGAGTTCTCATCCTTCACAACTAAAACTTTTCAATATGGAATTACTTTCCATTTCCATTTACCATTTACAATTTAGTACCCAATGATTTTTTTCTCGATTTATGTCCTATCTAAACTAATGCGGATCTAGAATTACTATGGAGCATTTGATTTGCTTTTATTTATAATCAAACTGTTTTAAATATATTTTTAGTTATATTTATAATGTAAGGCCACTTTAGTTAAAAAAATAAAAATTTAATAATTCATTGCATTAATGTCTTTGCCAAACATAATATGCAAATCTCATAACCTAACATAAAAACTAAAAAAAAAAAGTTGAAATTGTGGTTCAGAAAATTGTCGGATCTCTTTGTTTGTCCATTTTCTCATGATTTCATTTTCATCTATAAGCTGAGGGAAGCACATGGAGCTAGGTGGCTCATATCAAACAAAAGTTGAATAACGCAATCAAGTATGTCATCAGTTTTTCAACCTAAGGTTTCAGGTGCATATTTATTTATAAAACAAAAAAGTTCAGTTTTTTCACACTGTCTGAAGGGTAGAAAACTAGATTTGCTGACTAATTCTTGAGGCATATGTGAGTATAGCATAATTGTTGTCTAGCAATAAAAATTATAGTTGTTAAAACATCTTTATCTCCCCGACTCTAGGGCCAGACGTCAAGCCAGCTACTCTACTCGGACAACTCGACGTTCAACACTCTAGTTTTCCTGCACAAACAAGTAGAGAGAGTGGACAAATATTGTTCTTTTACATGCATTCTGATGATCAAGTAAGAAATTAAGTTAAGGTAATGCATTTGTGTAAGAAATGCTAACTGAATAGAGCCAAATAGCGATAGAGTGACTTGCTACAGGTTTTGCATATCATTAGTAGGCTTTATTCGTTAAGCCTCTGTCTAGACTTAAAAAATTTGCCTTTAAATTGAGTTAATGGATTTAACCCATGTCACAATAAGCAGAACTGTATTTATAAATACATAAATGTACTCTTACTATCTATAGGTAATTTAGAACTTCAAAAATAGCATATATATTTTTCTTTTTGAATTTTGTTTTATAAGTTGTGAATTGTTATTTGAAGTTGTTACTATATATTACCATATGCAATTAAATCCCTCATGTATAAAAGCTTAATGATATTAGGAGAATAACTGCCTATATATTTTTGTGGAATTATGATAATGTGGTATCAGAGTTACTCGTTCTACGACTTTAGTGAGGGAAAAACTCAATGATATGATTTAACTAACATCCCACTAGATTCTCAATCACAATGATATTGACCGGCTTCATGTGAGATTGTCTGAAAACAAATACACAAATTTTAATCACAATCACATAGAGAGGAGCCTTTATGTCATCAACACGCGTCTCTATTTTCTTCCTCATATTATTTGGTGTGAACAGAAGGAAATTTCGTTGTTTTAGAAACATCCTGGACCGCTGAAACGCGACTACACTGCACTAACAGTGTACTATTGGACCACTTAATGGCCCGTACCTTCTAACTAGGTTGTTTAATTGCATCAATGGCACGGCACTGGGCTATCCAATTTTGTTCTTGTTCTTGTTCTGTGGCTTGGAATGTGCAAATGTAAGAGACCGGTGTCAGAACAAAAGGAAAAATAGATTTACTATTTTTTGAAGCTTTCTTTTGAAACATTTTTACTTTTAATGTTATCCGGAAAAGAGAAATGAAATTATTGAAGATTGTATTTGCACTGTTGCACAAGGAAACTGAGCTGTCTCCTAAACGGGACACGGCTGCACTTTTTTTTTTCTAAGTCTCGAATAGTACTATGTATTTTTAACTAATATATTTTTAAAAAATAAATAATACTATTAATTATATAGATTAAAAATAAATGTATTTTTAATACTATTTTTTACTCTATTTTTTATTTTATTAAAATTCATAAAAATTTAAAAGTGATTGATTGATGAGAATAAATATATAAAAAGATTAAATTTTATTAATGATAAACCCAATAAAGAATCATCTTACACTTAATAAAAATGGCTAATCAAAACTATTGTTTATATTATTTTTAGAGATAAATAGTGGGATAAAGAAAGTATTAGAGATTTTTTTTTATGAATGACACTTTATTGTGAAGAAAAATAACAAATTAAAGAGAATATTGGACATGCTCTAAGGTGGCCCTAATCTTTTCTTTAGTTTTTTTCTTTGTTTCAATAAAGAATTAAATTGATGAGTTTTTTAATACTAAAATTGACTATGTAGTAATTGATTGTACACTTTGGACTTGATTATTTCAGAAAAACTTTTTAATACATTTTGGTATACACTGTTGCCCTTTACAATAATCGATCTCCATGTATAATTTGTATTTGTCCTTTTTTTTCCCTCCAAAATATTGATATATTATAGGTTCAAAAACAAAAAGATACAAGTGCACTATTTACTCCATGAATAGATGAACAATTTATTTTCTGAAAAAGATTTTTTTTAAAAAAAAATACTGGTATGCGATGAGTATTTATTTTCGTTATTTTTCTACTTCAATTTCATTTAAATTTCTCCCACCGTTTAAAAAGTAAATTTGTTCTTTTATTCGCACTAATTGAGAGATTGAGGAAATTGCACAAAATAACCACTTTTTAAAACATTAGTTAAAAATATACACCCAACTTTTATGAATACAGTTATAAGTTTTAAGATTTTAATTTTATCCACTTAATGGATAAATCTGGTTATTATTATCATATTACTATTTAGGTAGCAAATATAGGTTGATTTTCTATTTTTAGGTAATGAATTTACGTTTCTCTCTCCCCCACTTTTATTAGGCATTAATATTTGATTTTCTTTCAGATATGTCTATGTTTTGTTGTTGAAAACAACTTAACAATCCCAATTCTTCATTTTCTAACACACCTTACTTGAATTTTCAATATTTCATACGCATATTTTTATTTTAGCATCTTGATCGATGCTACCGCAAGTGCATGATAGTCGATTGTAGTTTTGCCAAATAGTATTTCAAGGTTATCATATCCACATGAACGAGATTAAATGTGATTGATTCTTAAAAGAAAATAAAATGTAAGAGAATTAACTTTTGGTATATTTTAATAATGGAACACGGAATTTATAAAACAAACGATAAAAATAAGCGTTAGGACTTTCGAGACTCGACCAAGACTCATATTTACTACATTTATGAATGGGTTGTGGGATGTTGAGTGTTCTCTCGCCATAATTGTTCAAAGCCTCTCTCGAGTTCATTTAAGTTATGTCTACATTTATTAAGAGGGTCATTTCGGCATCACCTAACTAAACTAGACTTGTTAAACTCTCTTAAGAATTTCATCGAACACCTTATAGGCATGAATATCTCTATTACACAACCTAACAAGTTTAAAATATGTTGATCTCATTTAGCCTTATTCTTTCGATCCATTAACTAGACTTATTAAAACTATCATTATGATGACTAAACATAACAATCGTCATATAAAACATGTCATTAAATCAAATTAAGAAATACAACAAATATGGCATTCAAAGCACAACACCCATTCATAAATATAATTAATAGTTACCAAATGTATACTTCTCTAAGTCTTAACAAAAGATTTAAGCTACCATGATTATGTTAAACAAAATAAGACAAATAGCATGTACATAATTCATGGTAACAATTAAAGATAAGAAGAGAGAAAAGAGGAACTAATGTAGAGGACGTCTCTCTCAGTGTTCTTCAAGAGAAATCCTCGATCTGTAAGCCTTATTCTCCCTCTCTTTCTTCAAACCCTAACCCAATGTTCTTAAAAGAAAAATGATCTAAGAACAATGTCTAAAAGATGTAGGAAATGTGTTTAAGAGGTTACAAGTCCATAAACCCTACCCTTTTTGTTGCCAAAAATGCCCTTAAAGTCCACCTTTTGTATGCCTTTTGTCCACTTACTGCCACATTCTCTCTACTCTTTTTAGATCTTCCACGGACATTGCCACGGCTGTGACACCTGCCCTTCATGCAGCCACAACTTTTTCTACGGTCATGGCTCGTCTTGGCCCAAAATTGCATCCTTTAGTTGTTAACCAAGGCCTTCACCACGGTTGTGGTTATAGGGTGTGGCTTGGCCACTGTCTGAGCCACAACCTTGGCTCAGGGTGTGGCCAGCAACATTTCTTTGCGTGGTGAAGAACTTGGTACCCTTCGAACCAATTTTCTTCACATTTTCTCCCAATTATCTTACAACTTTAAAAACATTTTTTTCATGTCTTTTTCATCTCTTTTCCATCTCATTTCATGCATTCCTCATCACCTTACACAAAGCACGAAAAGTGTATAAATTCGCCGATAAATAAGTACATGTAGGGTGAAAATGCTATATTTTTATGCTTGAATTCATATATACATTTAGCATACATCACATCTAATGTAGTTTCAAAAAAAAAACAATCTATAAAAAAGCATTACAGTTTACAACCCAATATGAACAATGATAATTTCAATTTTGTTTCAAAGAAGTTTCAATCTATAAAACGTCCATGAAATCCTTAATTATTTTTACAGTATCATGATGTATTTAAATGACATAACAAAGTTTCTATTGAGTTTCAATAAGAATTTACTCTAACAACTTCAAATTTTATGCTTTTTTTAATTTTTTTTAATGTGTTGATACATATTTGTTAGCATATTTCCATCCACATTTTGGATTCTTTTTGTCAATTTTTAGATTTTTTTTCAATATTTCAGACGCATATTTTTATCTTAACATCTAATATAGTTTCAAATAAATTTCAATCTATAAAAAGAGCACTACAGTTTACAATCCAATAGTTTCAAAGAAGTTTCAATCTATAAAATGTCCATAAAATCCTTAATTATTTTGACAATATCATGATGTATTTAAATAATATAGCAAAATTTTTGTCGAGTTTCAATTGAGTTTCAACAAAAATTTACTCTAACAGCTTTGAACACTATGCTTTTTCGAATTTTTTTAATGAGTTGATGCGCATGTATTAGCATATTTTTAATCCAATTACTAATGGTTAAAATCTCCTATGTTTTGGAATTAGTCAATCAAAACCTTTAAATCCAGTTTTGTCAAGTTTTTAATACCTATTTTTAAGGAAATTTAGTTGATCTACGTTTTAATTTATAGATGGCTATTTTCAGAAAAAAAAAAAAAAACCTCACCAAATTATGGGCATATGTGGTTAAAGTTTTGAAGTGATTATTTGTAAAATATATTTTTGTTTGATGAGTTAGTTATGGAAAAAAACCCATACAGTTTTTTTTTTTTAATACTGGCATGCGATGAGTATTTATTTTCGTTATTTTTCTACTTCAATTTCATTTAAATTTCTCCCACCGTTTAAAAAGTAAATTTGTTCTTTCATTCCTACCAATTGAGACATTATATTCGGGCCAAACCAACCAAATCTATGAAATTAAGCCCCAACACATGATTCAAACCCCAAATGATTGTATAAACTCAGGAAAGGTAATTGCAAATTCTGTAAGTTCAGTGCATGTTACATAGTTCACAAATGTCAAACTATCTATATAAACTGTTGATTCAATGCTAAATATATATTCGTTTTAAGTAACTTCGTTTGTCGAAATAGGGAATAAAATATGAGAAAAATAATTATTGTAAAGGAAAAAAGAAACATATTTATTTATTCCATTCTTCCTAAAAACATGGCAAACATTTCTCGTCCATTTGAAGGCGAGAATATAGTCCACCATTATTTTTTTCCCTACAACACAATCATAATTCACATTTTTATTACGCTTAGATTGAAATACTGTATGAAACACCTTTTCCTGTGACACCAGACTCAGAAAACGGCTTCAAAAGCTCATAAGGCACAACCCCTGCTCCATTTCTGTTCTTCAAGTTGATGTCAGCATTTCTTTCATCGATGATCCCTTCTAGTTCCTTCAATCTTCCGTTGAACTTCTCGAAAGCTCCTTTGATGTAAGGGTCTTCAACCCAGGCAGGCTCTATCTGCTCTCCGAGGTACTCCTCGTCAGGAGAGTGATTACATCCAACACGGCCATCACTCTTGTTGCCTGAACCTGAGATGGGAATGTTGTCAGGAGCAATGCTTCAGGTTTTTCCAAGAAGAACTTCCAATCTTCTGGGTTCGGATCTTCAGTCGGCATGTTGATTCTGGCAACTGTTGGCCTATTTGGAAAATACCCTGCAAATGCATACTGTCCGAAGTTTACAGCAGCATGGTGTTCTGAGGCGGTCCATATGATTGTTGTTATAATTTCGATTAGGTCTGCTGGTGTTTTTAGTTCAGGCCACCAAGGTTCATCCTTTTTGTCTCCATGGCCGACATTGCGAACTTCACTCCACCATGCTTGAAGTTCTTGATCCTCTAATACAAGTTTTGGGTCTGGATAATAGTGATTCACATAGTCACTCACCCATTCTTTGAGTATGCCCCATAATAGTAGACCATCATTTGCATAAGGGTAATCCTCAATTGTGAGTTTCAAGCCATGCGGAGCAGAAGGATCTTCAACAGCTAATCCTCTGGCGATAACATTTGAACAAGAATTAATTTCAAGAAACCAAAGTTCATTACAAAAGCAAAATTCTAATCTTTGAATAACTTACCTACTAATTAGATCCTTTGGCAAGGCTTGATTATCGAATCGCCACTCCTTATCATATATGACAGAGCTAAGCAATATGGAATACTTTACAGGAGTGAAACACTCCTCAATTGTGCCTTCCGCGTTGATCAATGCTAGTCGAGCTAGAGCATTGATCTCCATTGTGTACCGGAAATGAGGATGCAATAGTCTGTAGATGGGATGCATTTCACTAAGTTGGAGATTGGCAGCTAGTATGTATGGTTCAGTACAGCAATGTGTTCTCAGCCTGAAAAAACACAAGGCAAGTATTTTTCATCAGAACCAATCGAAACCTTTAACAGGACAAAATAAAATGTGAAAAATTAAGGACTAACAAGATATAGTACGACATACCAGTGACTAATAAGCTGGTGATAGCCAGAGTCGTGTGCAAGGACATGTGCTTTAGCCATTATCCAAAGCCAAACACCAGTGGCATGCCAACATGGTGCGTAGGCTTCCTTCCACTGTGGTTTTCCGTCCATCGGCGGCCGAACAAGTTCGATCGCTATTGGTTTCAATGTGCCATCTGGGGTGAGGAAGAATAATGCTCGCGAGCCGTATAATGTCGTGTTTTTCAATTGCCTTATTTTGCTGACAGATGGCAGAAACAGGTCGTGGTAGTCCAGTATGAACAACTTCTTTTGCTTCACAGCCTACACGTTCATCAACATTATTCTCATATGAGATTATTAAGAAAGAAAACCAGTGTTACATTGAAGGTTATGATGGAGTGGCACGGAAAGGTTTCGAGTTTGAGTGTTGCGGGTATCTGAATACTGAGTAACATTTTATTACCTCCTGAACTGTCATGAAGCCTCTGATTTCTTTCTCAACCATTTCTGTTGTAATTGCTGATTCCGGAGGACCGTAAACAGCAGGATCAAGTGAACTCTTCAGTGGCCATTCCTGCTCATAATTTTATTCTGATTTAGTATATCATATTGTTTCGTAGTTATATTTGTCAATTACATGCAATATTTAGATATAGATCATACCGTGACCAATTCTAGTTTACAAGGGTGGAAACCAGCAAGGGTCTGAAGAGGAAATTCCTCATCCCTGAACCAAAAGAATCTGTCTCCTACAATTGCAAGAAGAAAATAAAAGGCAAAGAAATTAATTAAAGTTAACTTTAGACAACAATATAAGTACTCTGAAGTACATTTTTTAACTACCTATTAATGTTCGTATAGTTTTTTTAACAAAAACTAAATTGAACATACATATCAATTTAAAGATGTTATGATCATTTTTCTTTGATAA
>CAODLS010748387.1:0-50087 GCA_948243855.1 Flueggea neowawraea
CGGCTTTCTTCTGTCATAACTCATCTCAACCACCGAAATCACTCTCTCAACTACTCCTCTGCACTTGCAATCACTCCTCAGCACTTCCATTGCGATTCTGAAGGTAGGAATCGTTCTTTGATCTCTTCTTTCTGTCATCTCACCTCATATTTGTTCATGTAGGGTTTTGAACGAATTTTGGGGTTTTATTCAGATCTTCCTTTTCTGTTGTAAACGAAGTTAAATATGGGTAGATTAAGCTTGGTTAAGGTTGTAACCATAGGATTCTAGCTTTGATTTCCAAGGATTTTGTGGTTGAACAAAATGGGTTTGATCCGAGCTAGGGTTCCAAATTTTGGTAGATTTCTCATCAGATCCGGAGTTGTGTTTGATGTATTATGATAAATAGGTGTTAGAAATACATAGATCTGACGTTGGGTGTCAAGATTTGACGATTTGTGTCGAGTGGGTCAAGAAATCCGAATTTGGGGATTTGAATTCTTGATGATTTTGAAGTTGTTTGTAGGGTCTGAGGCTAGAACCTTGCTTGAGAGGTTGATTGCAGCCAATATGAGTGTTTGATCGATCGGGTATAGATCAAAATGATAGTTTGGGTATTTTGGCATAAGTTCTCGATATCATCGAGAGTTAGTCAGCATTTGCATTCGCATACATGCATTGGTACCACCACAGTACCACATATTGATATTTGCTATGTCTGTATATGTACAAGTATGTATGTCTGCCAGCCGGAGCAGCCACCCGCAAGTGATATTTGACTGGATCCACGGCTTTGGATACCAGGTGAGTGAAATAGCAACTTCAGAAACATAGGCTGTGTCTTCAAAATTAAGTATGCTATTTTTGATATGTCTAGTTATGACATAAATTGACTAATAAGTATTGGGTTAATTAATAATTTGGGTATGTGATTATTATTAACTAATGTTTTGATATGGAAAATAAAGTATATATGGATATATATATATATATATATATATATATATACAAGAGCATTTTGTAAATGATGGAATAAAGGAAAAGATATGTCATGATTGTATGTGAAATATTATGTATGTATCACACAGACTATGGGGACACCCGGCTACAGGGTTTGTAGCATTTGGTATACCAATGCTTTGTCAAGGCATTAGTTATCAGGGTAATGGGATGACCGTGTATTCGGCCAGATACACGCGTTTATTGAGCAGTCAAATGACGGAGTCCACACTGCTATATTGATATTGATACTGGTCTCGTACTATGAATCCTTATATATATATATATTGCCTGAATGTATGTGAATGTTTTGGATGCGAACATTTTGGTAAAACGAATTTCAGAAAATATACTATGTATATAGTGTGTATACTATATAGTATATATGTATGTGTGCAGTATTTTGAAAAAGAATTTCAAACCAGTCTTTGTGAGGCACGTATGAGGCGGTCTGACATGCTGTTTGCTCAGTAGGGAATCTTACCCATTTTTCTTCTGTTTTCCATGTTATATCTTTGTTCGCAGGTGACATCTTTTGGAAGCACAACATTTGATCCATACCCCGGACCTAGTGAGACACTTCTTCATTATTGTGAGTGTCCTCGTTCGAGACTCGACCTTGCTATGTCGTAGAGCTCCACATCGGGTTACTGTTGGGATACTGGGGTTCATTTTGTATTTTGGAGTTTACTCTGGTGATTTATATTTTCACTGATATTTTTGATATACTGTATATGTATATATATATATATATATTTATTGGTATTTATATATATATATGATTTACTTCATTTGTAAATGCTTTTATAAATGTTTTAAATAAATAATTTGATAAGTTGGGTAGTATATCTGATCACGGAGGCTTGTGCGGGATGGATCGGGCTTCCACAGACGGTCTGTCTCGTACGCCGGTCACGGGCCCGACTATGGGTCGTAACAGTGCCTCAGGCGCCAAATGACGTGTCGTAGAGCGTTGTCGTTGCGCGTGTGTTGTAGCTGAGTGACCAAACGACGTGTGATTTCAAATTTTTTCCCCACCAGTGACCAAAACGGCGTCGTTTCACTCTACAACCTCTCTTTTTAAACCACCCGACCCCTTTCTCTCCTTGCTTCATTTTCTCTCCATTTCTTCACTCAAATTCGACCCAAATCACTCCCTCTTGCCCTCAGATCATTGTTCCATCAAATTTGAGGTAAGTTCATCATTTATTTTTTGTTTTTAGCTCCATTTTATGCATTTAATTGCTTGAATAAAAGTTTGAACGAAAATGGGTTTGAATAGAGCTAGGGTTTGATTTTGGGTGGATTTTTGGCTTGATTCGGAGTTGTTTATGTTAGATATTAGTATGAGGAACATGAGAGAACATGGATTTAGCTTGATTGATGAGAAATTTATGATTCTTATTTATGGGTGTATTTAGTCCGAAAATTCTATTAAAGAAATTTATGGTTGTAGGATGAATCAATGGAAACTAAGGTTAGATTTGTGTTCTAGAGGATGATTTGAGGCAATGTGGATGGTTTAGAACATCAGGTTTCAAGGACGTTTTTGTGTAGTTTTCTGTCGAAATGACCAATTTTAATATTTGCATGTTTGCATACTAGTTTTGATATTTTCTAATTTAGGGAGCAATTTGATATTTTGAGAGTTTAAGGACTAATTTTCAATTTTTGAGAGTTTGAGAGCTCTATTTGACATTCTGACTACTTGGGGACCTAATAGAAATTTTTGAAAATTTTGAGGACCATTTCGTAATTTTACATGGGTTGGGGACCAAAACATAATTTTACAAAAATTGAGAGACCCAACTGGAATTTTGCATAGATTCTGATTTTCAAGGTTTCAGAGTTAGATCTTTGACCAAAATAGGATTTTCGTCATAGATCGATTGTCTGCATTTGCATTGCATAACATGCATTTGGTACCGCCACAGTGCCAACATTTAGTTTCTAACGTCTGTTATGTTTATGTATATGTTTCAACTTCCTGTCCCTGCCAGCACGACCACCGACCCACCAACGGTGCCTGACTGGATCCCTTGCTTCGGATTCCAGGTGAGTGAAAAGACAGTTTCAGACACACGAGCTGTGTCTCCTCTATTATACATTTTTGTTTGTGTCTGGACTATCTCTGAAAATGGAAAAATTAATGGTTGGCTAACTAATAATCTGGATTACGTGATTATTATTGTATGAAAATCTTTGTTTCTGAAAAGAAAGATTTAAAATATTTATATATGGTTTATAAATATTTTCTGTAAAATAATTTTATCTTGTGTGTACGTCTGATATATATATATATATATATATGGTGTGTTTGTGTGTCTATATATATATATATATATATATATTCAGTATGGAACACCTGTTACGTAGGGTGAAACTTAGTCTTTGGTACCATTGAGCAGTCAAGGCCCAATTACCAGGGTTAATGGTAGCCGTGTGTCCGTCCAGATGCATGTACTCTGTTTCTGATTGATTAGTGGCGAAGCCCACTCATTTATACATTTTGGCTGTTTTTGGTCCCATATCTGTTTCTGCTATATCATATTTGAGATATGTATTTTATATATGTATTCGTATGTTTTTGCATGCTGTCTGCTTTGGATGTGAACGTTTTCGAAAATGAATTTTTGAAACTAATATTATGTATTAGTGTGTGTGTGTGTGTATATATATATATATATATATATATATACTTATACCTGCATGTGGTGGTTTTGAAATGTTTTCAAAACAGTTTTTGTGAGGTTTGTAGTCGGTTTGAAGTGTCTTATCCTCACTAGGGATTCTTACCCCTTTTTATCTGTTTCTTGTCTACTCTCCGTTATTTATTTCTCAGGTTCACATTTTGGCATTTGGCAACCGTCCGACATCTTGGACTTAGTGAGACGTTCCATTTGATAGTGAGTGCCATCTTGTTTTAGACTCGTTTTGTTTATGTTAGATCTCCACATCGAGCAACTGTTTGGTTATTGGGTCTTGTTTTGACTTTTGGGTTTACACTTGGATTTACTATATTACGAGTTATTTTGTATAACTTATATTACATATATTTATATGTTTTCAGTATTTAATGTTTTAACCTTATAAATGGTTTAATAATGTTTATTTTAAATGAATTGGGTAGAATGTTTGATCTTCGAGGCTTGTGGAGGATGTGTTAGACTTCTATAGACGGTTCACCTCGTACGTCGGTCACGGTTCGACCTTGGGTCGTGACACATTGTCCCGGTTCACACCTTGACCGACCAAGTTCTAACATATATATTTTGAAATAATAATGATTTGTATTTTGAAAATTTTCATCAATATATTTCATTTAGAGAAATAAAAAAAATTATCAAATACAAAGTAAAATTAAATTATCTCGATTAACCAAAAAATATAAAAACTAGAATATTCTTATACAAATCATAAATAAAAAATAACTACAAAAAGAAATATAATGGACATTTAAAATGCACACAAAAGAAATGTATTGTATTCAAAGAGATATATAGAATGTATATACAAAGTATTATTTTTGAAATATAAATCATTTGTTTGATATTTTTATAAAATAAAAAATATAGTACCTATCGTATAATTTTTTTAAAAATTAGTCCCCCTATATGCCGGTGAGTACTCTGCTTAAGGGCATCCATAATAGTTATACCCATTTTGAATTCAATCTGTTAACATATCACTGCTACATCAGCTATCCATTAACCTCTCTCTCATTAGACTCTTCCGCTCAATAATTTAAATTATCATTAGACTCTCGCATGAGACTAACTATCAGTTCATTTTTCATTCAATTTCTTTTATAATATATACTACATAAATATATTTTTTCATACAAAAAATTAAATATTTTTAATTAATAAAAAAATAAATATTTTACGAATAATATCACTTAATTTTTTGTACCCAAAAATATAATTAATTTTTAAATAGAAAAATTAAATTGTACATTTTAATAAAAAAGAAAAAAAAATAAAGAAAAACTACCAATTTTTCATCTACATTTTAATAATACTATAGTAAACATTTTTCATCTACCAATTAATTATAAAGAAAAAAATTTCTCAATATAAAACTTAAAATATAAATTAAAAAATAGAAAAAAAATAAAAAATGATGCTTGATTAGTCAAGTGAGGTTTATTGTCGGTGAATCCTACCTATTGGGCTGACTAATGCAGATTGGTCAGTCCCATGGTTGCAAGTTTTCTTCTTTCTCTTATAATAAGAGTATAATGAAGAGCACAACCTAATGATTTTTCATTAAACAATCATTGTCGATGCTCTAATGGCAAAGCCGGCACTGCTACCACAACACAATTAATATTAATGAAAAAATACATAAAGAGAAAATATATTAAAAGAAAAATAAACAAATCCCTCCGTACAAATGTGACAATCTCCACAATACTCAAAATGCGTCTCCGGTTGGAGACCATTTTGAACGGTAACCCATTTTGGGTATGAGTTGCAGATGCCCTTACAATTCAATATATTCGTTGATTTTGGTTTTCATCCACTTCCCAGAGTTTATGGACTAATAGTTTAGATGTAGCTGAAACTATGCACCACCAATATGAGAGATTGATTCGATTTATCACTTGCTCTTCCAGCTGAGCTATTTCCACTTTAAAGACGTGAATGCCCAGCTAAGCTACATTTCCAAAACCCACATATCACTTCTTATAACTCAGCTGGCAAAAGCCGAAAGAGAAGGCGAGTAAAAAGCACGTTTAAATACTTAATTAATGTGTGTGTGCTTGAAAAAGCAAATTATTAATTATAAAAGAAGAAAATAAAAGAAAGAAGATGACAGCACATGGGTATAATCAATAGTAGCAGCTATTTTAATTTAATTTCACATCTCCCCAAACTTAGCTACTTCACATTCTCTCCATGACTCTCTCTCTCTCTCTCTCTCTCTCTCTCTCTCATTTTCTCGCACTTTCTTTGCCTACAAGGTGCCAACCCTTCCTTTCAATAGTTTTAACTCTAAATTATTATTTCATTCTTAAATTTTGGAGAGATCATTTGTATTTAATTTTAATAGATTGAATAATAAATAATAAAAACGGGTCATAAAGTAGTATATTCCGCAGGCTGTATTTCGTTCTGATTTTTTTTTATCAGAGAAGAAAAAATCAGGAAGGAGATTGAGCAAAACCTTTTAAGAAATACAATATACGATTCCAATCTACAAAAACCAAGGCACATTGGCATGCTAATAAGTTGAGCAATACTAGTTTAAATATATGGATTTAAGTTGACCACAAGTTTTGAATTTTTCAGAGATTTGTTCACACCACTGCACTGCCCGTCAACAACCATGCACCCATAAATCTTGCTATTAGTACTAGTTCACAGGCTACAGTGCATCATTTACTTCGCCAGCTAGTATATAAATATGATGTCTTTTTATTAATGCGGTGTTTGATTTTACATTTTTACTAAATTGAATATAAGATAACAGATATAAATTATATAGTAAAAAAATAGATATAAACACATATTTTGAAAAGTATAATATGTTGAATATATAATATGTTATGTCAATATGCGATAAATAATCAAACAAAATAAACGTGTCCATATTTACTACATAGCAATTATCTAATCTATTATTATTCACTAAATCTCACCAACACATTTAAGAATCAAATATTAAATCTTTTATATACAAAGATTGTCTCATACGAAATTAATGCACGTCAAATGTGGTAGTATTAGAAAATGAATTAAAAAAATTATTACTTTATATAAACCCTTATGGACCCCTCATTGACAAAAGGGATGAATTCTCCAAATCTTTCCAAGCAGAATTTCAAATTGGTCAAATCAAGAAGAATTAATTAATAGATAGAAATTATTTTAAAACAATTGATCAAGACATCAAATGATATGTGATTATTAACAATTACAAGAAATTACACAAGCATATAAGACAAACTACACAAAATAAAATGAATAGAATCAGCTACTAAATATTGGATTTAACGATTAAAAAAAGATATCGGATTTAATAAATAAATAAATATTATTTTTTTCCATATATTTTATGGACCTCATAAGGTCATTGTGATATCACTTAATAATCACAGGTTGGCCACAACATTCCAATTCCAAATTTTATTATAAAAAAACATTGCAATTAGAAAAAAAATAAAAGGTTGAATAAAATTTCACTAATATCATATACAAGTAAAATAAACAAAAATTAAACTAAAAAAATTACAGAAGCAACAAAAATTGTACATTTTTTTATTATTTGTAAAAATTCTATTCTCTATTTAATGTAAATAATTAATTTTTGCTAGCAATCCCTATAAACAGAAGAATCTAATTCAAATGAACATATTTGCTTCATAATAATTGAATTTAAATCACGATTAGTATTACTCCGCTGGATTATAGTGTAATTATTATTATAATCCGAGTTCAAGTTTGTGTACGAACCACTGAGTGAACTCGAATCGGGTATTGACTCGGCCGACCTGATCAAGTTTATGTTCTTCAGTGTATGCCCATTTCCAACGAGTTGGTTGAAAATTCCTGACTCGGTCACTGAGCTCTTTTTCTTGTGCTGCATTGCGACTCGGACGATTTCTGTCAACATTGCGCTGGAAAATCTTCGAATTCCCCGAGCTCCACCCATGAGGATTGCCGAGTCAACTTGTGAATGAGACTGAGTTTTCTCCGAGTTCTTCCTGTGCTTGCCAGAAACAGTTTCTTGTTTTGTTGATATGTACACTGACTCGGCGCTCTGGCTCCGAACTCGGCCGAGTGGGTCACTGAGTAGCACCAAATGTTTGGCATCCACCAACATTATGTGCTTAAAATTTCTTCTCAGGCGACCGAGTAGCATCGGATAACAAGCCCACCGCCGCAAACTCATTGAAGCGTGATCTAGAAACCCGGCCAACGAGTTTTCCGGGTCAAGCTCACTCGCCTCGAAACCCACCACCGACCCATACCTCAACCGCGTCGACTCACCCTCACTTTCTTTTGACTCGGTGAAGTTACTAACCCGGGTTCTCTTCCCCCACAAGGGCTCTCCCATTTCCTTCTTCCCACTCCGCAAAAACCGAGTCACATCAAACCCACCTACCGACACCCAGTCAAGGCTCGTTCGGTTCACCAATTCATGATAATTCTGAACGAGTTTCAAGAACGAGTCGTTCTCTTCTCGAATCAATGCTTCAAATCTTGATTGAAGCGAATGAGAAGGGAAAAGAAAGACGGTATCAGCCCGGGCTGTTAGACCGGACCTATGTAATAACCTTAAAAATAGTCTGAAATCGGTTTCATTGGTGTCTTCAACTACGTGGGCAACGACAAGATCGGCCATGGCTCTAGTACCACGTAAGAACAGCCTCCCCATTCCTTGTAAAGCGAACGACTTGCCCTTCGTTGGAGTGTTAGACAATTTTCTCGACCACAGTCTTGAAACCCATGAAGAAAGCTTGTTGTTGTTGTTATTATTAGTAGTTTTTTGGGAAAGAAACCTCCTGGAAGGGGTGGGAGTGGGAATGGAGGGTTCGAAAGTGGAGAGAGTAAAGAGAAGGAGAGAAAAGAAGAGCAAGAGAGCACAAATTGATAGCGTGGATTGGGTTTTTGTGATTATTGGGTCGGTGATGGAGTTGGTTCTTTTGATGGGTTTTGGCGTAGTGGAGAAAGGACTCGTGGCAGCGGCAATGGTGGTGGTGGCAGCGGTGGAGGAAGAGCGAGCGGAGGGGGCGGAGGAGGAGGAGGTGGTGGTGGTGCCTTCAGGGAAGAAAACCAGGAGGACTTGGCCCATGCCCCAGAGGTGGTGCTGTTCAGACTTGGACTCGGCAGTGATGCCCATGGTTTCACCTCTCTCTCTCTCTCTCTGTCTCTCGCTGGGCGTCACAATCTGTATGTGTGGTTTTTGTTTTTTGTGTGAGTGTGTTTTTTTAGGTTGACAACGCTTTGGGGTTGAGTTAGTGAGTGGTGCTGCTTTCTTTTTTCACCTCACACTTCACATGTGTAGTTATTAAAGCTTTTCAGAATAAAAATAATATAAGTTTTATTTATTTATTTTTCTGATATGAATTAATTTTTCTTTTTCATCCTATTCTTTTCTGGTTCCTTTCAATTTCCTACTTCTGATAAAAAGTTATTATTTTTGGTGTGTTCTTAATTATTAAAGTATATTATACTTTTAAAAAAAATTGTCTTTTTTATTTTTATTATGTAATTTATTTTTATAATTTATTACAAACAAACAGTTTTATTGTTTCGACAAGTGATCATTTTGAAAATCAGTGTGATAGTTACTTTAAATTTATTTTGTATAGATTTTCCGTTTATTAAATGCTTCTTCCATATTTGCTTTATAAACAATAAGCATATTAGTCTAATTATAAAAAATAATTATATTAGTTTTAAAAAAAGTATATAATTCAAAGTACGTTTAAAATGTCGTAATTATTTATATATATAATTGTATATTAAAGTGCCAAGTGACATCATAGACTAATTATATATTTATATATATAATTGTATATTAAAGCACATTTGAAACCAAATTTCCTTTGCCTCCACTATTTTCCTCACATTATAAAGAACAACAGTTTCCTTTACTTAAGCAATGTGAGAAAAGTTCTCAATACACCTAATATACAAGCTATACACAATAGAAACTAAGACCTCTAATGTAACAAAGAAATAATAAATTTTAGGCTCAATTTGTGTGAGAAAAATGTTTTGCAAAAAAAAAATCACAATAGACAACTGAAAAAGCAAATGAAAGAATTTTTTTGGTCAGCAGAAAATATGTATAATACAATTTGGAGAAATTCATTTGCTAGCTCATACTATTTCACTTATTTTATAAAAGACAACCGAATTATCGAGCCACCATCAGAGAATTTTTTACCCATCATCCCCGAACTTTTAAAAGATTTCAACAAAGTTACTAAAGTCCTCTTTGTCACCATATGATCACCCAACTTTAGATTCTTTTTACCGAAAGTCACTATGACCGTTTTCTCCTTTTTTGGGCTCAGAAACGCCACGTGGTGTGCCAAGTCGTTGAAACGTGCCACGTGTGTCAAACCCAACCTAAACCCATGTAATCGACCAACTCGATCTAGTTTGTAAACCCAGTTTGTAATTTCTAAACTCAAATTACAAACCCGATTCGGGTTGGTCGATTAAATAGGTTCAGGATCAGGTTGGGTTTGACACACGTGTCAGCCACGTGACATGTTTTAATGACGTAGCGTGGCGTTTTCGGACCAAAAATATGAAGAAAATAGTCATAATGATCTTCGGTAAAAAAAATCTAAAATTAGGTGACCATGTGGTGACAAAGAGAACTTTAGTAACCTTGCTGAAAATTTCTAAGAGTTTAGTAACCAAGAGTAAAATTCTCTCGCCACATCATCCCTAGACCTTACTGATCTTGGACCACTAAGCCATTGCCAGTCCCAACTATAGAACCATATTCGAGCCACCCTCGAGCCTTCACTCTTGGACAACTCCTAGTACAACAAATCACCACAATTTATGAAAAGATCTAACTAAAATATTAATACATAATGACAAAATTATTTTTCCATTGTTATCCAAACATTGGAAACATTTCTATTGTATTTTTCCGTACTAAACAAATAACAAAATATATTTTTGCCAAATAAATGTGGTCTTAAATTTCTTAGGGCATTCTTATTGGTAGTTCAATGGAAAATCTAATAAATCCTCTCCCTATTAGACCACCAATAGGAGAAGACTAAAGTGTGGGATGGTTCAAGCTGTATTGAACTGTCTTATTTCTTTTATTTTTTTTACTTTTATTGATTTTGAGGAAAAGAGAGAGAAAAAAAGAGATTTAATGAAAATAGAGTGATAATGGATCTTAAAGTAGAATTAAATAATAATCTAAACTATTAAAAAAATAATTTAATAAGAGAGAGTTTATTTTTTAAATTCAAAGACTTAAAGAGTTATTAAAATAAAACTATGTTATATAGGATCTCGTCGGCGCTAAGGTCACAAAACCCTCGTGAACCGCCTTGGGTCCGTCGTTGGCATTCTCTAAGTAGCTTCTTGTTTTAAATTATTGCATTTTAAATCTCTTTCGAGAAGACGATAGGTTCAATGCGAGCTTATAAAAATCACCTAGAGATAGAGTTCTTATCGAGTTAGTAAAATTTTAAAGTTATGTGTAAGTCGAAAAAACACATTTTTGTTTTGATCAATAGAAAACACATTTAATTATTTGTCATCCGCAAAACAATGTGATAGATAAAAAATAGAAGATTAACACAAGAATTTTAGTGATGCATTTAAGACATTGTTCAAAGCATTAGTGAAAAAACTAAATTGGAAACTTATGTAGCGTGGAAACTATAAAAATTATTGTTTTGGATCTCTTTTCATCCTTATTTCTTTTTTTTTTTTTGGGTAAAGAATCAGTATATATTATTGCCACAAAAGAATCTTACAAGTATGTACATCAAAAAATCATAACCTCTCTCCCTACTGGACTCCTTTATCAAACTCTAATTTATATTTGGACAGAAAAATAAAGGTACCAAAATTAGGAGAAAGTAGCTCTACATCCTTATTTCTTTTATTATTTGTGTTGCTTGATTATATACCTGTGACTCGTTGGTTCGATGGTCTAAGTCTGACAATGGCTTCGCGATTTAAAGACGTTAAGGCGTTGGAGAAATAGTGGCTGCATAGCCCTTTTTTTTTGTCAATGGAACAGCCGAATCGTCTGTTATAAAATAAGTGAAAAGTATCAAACGGTCAGGGAATGAATTTCATTTCCTATTGATAAGCAAAATATTTTCTATGAATTATGTTTGTGATATTTTTTTTTTCAGATTATGAGGTGTCTTAGGTGGGTCTTGAATTATGTTTGTGATATTAACAAAACACCAAAAATGAAAAAAAAAATCCAGGAAAAGATTTTCTCACAAACAAATGAAGCCTTAAATTCATTTTTACAAAGTTGAGGCAAATCATATGAAGCTAAAGGACGTGGTGGAGTACACGATACCACATAACTTGGGAGCTTAATTACCGCTCCCCGTCTTCTACTAACTACCCTCCCACTCACTAATCGCCCTTCCCCACTAACCCATCTCCTAAACTTACCCAATTACCACAGCTAACCGTCCCTCCAATCTCACTTCTGCCAATTGCAAATGGCGTTAGTTCACAACTTTCTGTCAAATATAAATGGTCTTAATGTGATGGTAACTTGTAACTAGAAATTATAAAAAAAAAACTTGTAACTAGAAAATAAAAGAGAAATATTGTGATTAAAAATAATAGAGTAAATAAATCAAAATAACCTGAATTTTGACATTTTTATCAAATTTAGCTTGAACTTTAGAAAATGTAAAAAAAAACCATGATATTTGAGAGTTGTATCAAATCTAACCCGATGTTAATATTATGTTTGTTTATGCCGTTAAGTGTCATGTTGGCGTGTACACATGCACAACATGATGACATGAAGTGTCCACGCGTCAATGCCACAACTCCAATTGATTTGAAATATGCCACATATAAACAGTCTTAATGTGACAATAACTTTTAACTAGCTAAGGAAAAAAAGAGAAATATTAAGATTAGAAATATTAATAATAAGCCAAATTAAACAAAACACATGTTAATCATCAATGGGCTTGTGCGTTGTAGCTGGTATTGGAGTAACTATAGCATTAAGAGGTCAACAAATTGATTTCTTCTAAGAATAAGTAAGTGACTTATAAAAAATGGCACGTTAATTAAAATTTTAACACCAAGTGAATAGTACTTCAAATTGACCTTAGATTTTGCCTATATCTGTACTGTTTAAGGTATCAATTCATTGCAATTAATTGTGCTTCTTACTCTAAGCTAGTGTGTATTACCATTAGCCTGATCTACCTGGCTTTTTTTTTTGAGAAGTGAACTTTGATGTTTTATGCTGGAAAAACCTGCCGACATTATTAACGTAGATTGGTACGGAGAGTACAGTTACGACCCTCTCCCACATTACTAATAGACAGCTGTGCTATGCAAGGAATTGAAAGTTTTGTCCTTATTTTTTAGTCTCTTTTTTTTTCACTATTCTCCATTGGGTCAACTTAAATGAATTGACGGAGGATAATGTTACTCATTTACGGGACTAACTTAACTAAATCGACGAAAGAATGGGTGTCTTTCCAATAAAAAAAAGGTTTTCTCCTAATAATACTATCCTTTTATCACACCGCCAAAAATATAAAAAAAACTTGTGATTTAACGAGAAATCGAACTCAATCATCAGATTAATTAGTTAATTCTCAACAAAATCGAACCGATGCGGAACAATATTTAGAAATTATCTAGCATTTGACTTTTTAAATTTATAAATCATTCTCCATTTTGTGGCCTAACCCGTATAGGTTTTTTCTTAGTAAATGATGTATACCATGTTTTAGACAATCGTCACGCATAAATCTTATTGAAGTATTATTCACTTTGTCCTTTAAATACATATATAGTTGCTATTTGTAGGTTATTAATATTGGAGTTGTTTTTAGTATTAAGAGTTGAAAGATTGATTTTTAATAGGAGAAAAATGACTTATCCAATTAATTTTTGATGAAAAATTACTTAGAATTAAATTATTGAAGTTTAACAAAAAGAAAAAAAAGGAGATGTATAGTATTACTTATATTGAAATTGGGTACTGTTGCTATCGTTGCAACCTATCAACACAACAAGATCTGAAAGTGGAGATCCAAGATCTTGAAAGTGAATAATCAAAGGTCCCAAATTGATTTAGAGTTCAATGGAACGAGACGAGAGTGATCATAAATCAAGAAAACTAACACTAACTACTACTGTTTTGATGGTGGACTGTACGTAACTATATCTGCATGGAAGTTTCCAAGAGACAAAACTCCCACACACACGTGGTAATGGTATACTTAAGTTACGTAAATGTTCCACCACGTTGTACAATTCGAAGCCATGGAAGGCACAGATGGGGTCGGTTCGGTCAGGTTATCACCATCGTCATCGTAGTAGCCAAGAAGCTGGCAGAGTTTCTGTCCGTACATCGTTAACTGTGAATTTTGTTTCTCGGTGGCTGTGCTTTGCTGCTAAATCTGATCCACTTTTAATGGGGTTTTAGTCGGCAATTCTTTGTGGGGTCTCAGCCATTTGATTCTTTCTTCACTTTTATCCTTCAATCTTTTTACCATGTTTGATTTTTATGTCAACTTGATTTTTTCTTAGTTATATGAATCAATTCATTCCGACTACTACGGAGGGAGGATTTGCTATTTTTTTTACATTTCATTTTTTTTTTCTGCTGAAAATTGAATCTTGACCTCTTAACATTAAAATTAACACTAATACCAATGAATTTCAAATATGTTAGTAAAGATTTGCTATTAATAACTCTTTCGTTTTATTTTTGTCTAATTTTGAGTATGTTGACGAGCTTCATCAATTAAAAGAAAATTAGTTAAAAAGAAACAAATTACTAATTTCTAAATTTCGGAAATAGCTACTTATTATTTAAATGAAAAATAAAGAATAGGTAATGACATGGAGAATTTGGTTATTAGAAAAATGAATAGGTAGAAGATGCGATAAACTTTGTTCTATACGGCTTTTGAAAAAAGCAAAATAAAACTATACAATAAGGTTTAATATATAAATAATAAGGTTTATAATGGCCATTTGTGTTTAAATATATATTTTTTAAGAAAAATGCCCCGCTTATCATGATACTCAATCAGTTAGGCTAAATTTGGGTAAAAATCTTGCTAGAATATGTTTTTAAAATGTAACTTTAATATGAAAACAAAGATAGGAAAAACGTTATTTTAATATGGGTTACCTGCAAATTCTTCAGGGATATCACTTGTGCCAACATGCATATCAAGAAAAATATGTGGTCGTAGTTGCAGATCATGCCCTAATGTGATCTAGTCTTTTCTTTCAGTGTTCTTAACTATCCAACCATAACTTCCTCGACCGACACAGGTTATTAGAATTTGGAAGAAAAGGTCCACTCAGAATGGATCAATTGTTTATACATATATATCCTAATTTAGGTCTTCTGGAGATTACTTCCCTCTTTTGAACGTCAGTTGTTTAAATATACTAATTTAGATCCGAATTAAAACCAATGTTATCGGAACCAGACCACCCATTAAACAAGCTAGGGAGTTGGTTTACCAATTTATTGTTTCAATCAGTGGATCACTAGTTGAATTGCCGATTCAAAAAACTATACATTCTCATTATTATTAAGCGTGAACAAGCATCAAAAAAATTAATTTAATATTAAAATAATATAAATACAAAATAATTAAAATTTTAAAAACTAGTTAATTTATTGGTCCAGCAGATCAATTTTTTGGTTTTTAACCTGAGTAGGTTGTTTTTTTTTTTAATTTTTGGTTCTTAAACTTGAAACAAACCGGTTTAATGTTCCATTCACCTGTTCATTATTGAATAGACTAGTTTAGTTAAATTTTAATAACATTGGGTTCAAGGCACAATGACGAGATGGATTCTAAGTAAAGTTATATTATTGTATTTTAAATAATTTTTCTTTAAAATTTCTTGAACTTTCTTAAACATAAATAATTATTTTGAATTGCAGTGCCCTTTTATGTTTGCAAGCATTGATTTTTTTTTTGGCTAAGTTTGTGAGCATTGTTTTTCTACTTTTTTTTTTACTTTTTATGCACTGTTTCAGTGACCATTACTCTCTCTCTAAAAGGTCTAATAAGGTGTGTAACACCCATAAATCCAAGACTCACTCCTCACCTATCCAATGTGGGAGTTTGTTACATTCTTCCTCACCTAATTCAACGATGCTCTCATTGCGAGTGGTCATCCTGTCTACTTATCACTTTTAGAGCGCTTGGGGTGAATATTGTAGTCGGCTCGGCTTTGATATCACTTTCATCATGGGGCCATTACCGTCTTCTCAAAAGGTCAACCTATTAGGATATGAAATGCCCATATTTATAAATCAAAGACTCACATCTCACCTATTCAATGTAAGAGTTCGTCACAATTGGTATTGGGTACATATATTGTGCAACAATTTTACAAAGCTTGAATATAGATCCAACAGTCTGAGAACCAAATGGAGGAGTGATCAGATGTTCGCCACCATGCAATGTCGTTTAATGGATGGCTCGGGAGCTTCAGGGTTGGGCGTTCGATGGACTAGGCTTTTCCGGTGCACATAATAATCTTCACTTTATTATTAATATTTGAAAATTTAATATTAAATATTTTGTGTGAAATAAGACATTCGACAAACTACTTGCTTCTTTGTGGTAATAAAAATTCTGTAATGCATTTTAGCAAATTTAGTGGTGGATAAGTATTTGTAAAATTGAGGGAGGAAATTACTCAAACAGTGATAGTTTAGAGCTAGGTACACATTGTATTAAGCCTCCTTTTTTTTAGCGGAACAAACAATTCTCTATTTTTTACTCCTAAATGTTGGACAATCCAACCCATATTATTATTATTATTATTATTTCAACAAAAAAATAAATAAGAAGTGTATAGATTTTCCAAAATTTGATAGGTTTAGTAGATTGAAATAAATACTTCAAGGTTAAAAACATGGACTCAAAAGTCAGAACTATATTCGTGATTCAACCTGTGAGCTCTTTTTTTTTGGCCTGTGAGCTCATTAAGTACTAAAAAAAATGAGACTCACATTATAACATCAACTTTCTTTCCATCCATTGGATGCTATAACTTCTTCTATGTCTTTTCCTCTCTTTTTGTTCTTCGGAGAGAATTGGTATCCATAGGATGTTGACCTTCAAAGTCAGTGGTTACTACTAGAGGTTAAATAACCAATAATTTTGTCTTTTATGACAAAATGTACGTTAAGAAATGAAATAAATATATCATATATCATCATGCCTAGTTAAAGACATGAAGGTTACCAATAAAATTGATGGCTAAAGAATGGCTCTAGCTAAATGTAACATCCACCAAAGTAGACAATTGAACCTAACAGATTAAGTAACTTACTGTATAATAGTTGTTTATTTCACATCATATAAGTATATATAGATGAAAATATTTATAAGTATAAAAATTTAACTACTTAAATAACCAAGTTTGAACTTTTAGCTATATATATATATATATATATAAACGAAATGTTGGAATAATAATCCAGCTAGAACATGAAATTAGTACAAATGCTTGTTTTCAGGAACATGGCTATCTATATACGTGTATATATAAACTCAAACTAGAGTAAATGAAATACTTTCTTTGGCCTTGCAGTATCAATTTGAAGATCAACTTATCTGAGCAGTGCAAATTTTGGGAAACAATATTGAAAAGAAACATTGGATATATTTATTTTTAAAAAATAAATTTAGGGTTTTCTACTCACATGAATACTAAGATAAGATTAGTTGCCATATGATACTTAGCGGCAAGTTTTTCTACGAATTTTTGGTATTTTTATACAAATAGCAAGCCACATTGCGATTCTCATTGCAATTTATTCATATTAGAGGCAAAAAAAAAAAAGATAATGAAATTTAAGCCTTGGATACTATTTTGAGCCTCTGTCACCATCTAACTGCTCTCACCTAATATTTGTCAAAAGCCTATCCACCGACACAAATAATGGTGCCACGTGTAATCATATAATAATGCATATGGGACAATCAATCCCCTTTCTTCAATGGGATTTTGATTTTGGGGTGAAGGAATGTCTAGTGGGCTCAAAATAGTATGGATAAGGTAAGTCAATTCTATGGTTGATAATAGATCGACCACCTTTCCCAGCTTATTTTTGGTGTAAATTACGTCCCAACTTATGAGAGGTAATTTCATTAGTGAGCAAGTAATAATTTATAAATCAAGTTTTAGATTCAAACTCTATAGACAATAACTAGAAAAAAAAATTGCGTTTCAACTATTGTTGCTATTCTAACTACAATAAAGCTTGCAATACAGTTTGAAGCATACTTATAGTTTGAGCTACTTAGGATTAGTTCAAGTAGTTCGTTGCCTATGTTCTCAACTTCGAAGTCAACCTTGGAACTGCAAACATATTGTCATATTTGTAGTATAGACAGTGGCGGAGCCAAAAATATTAATTTAAGGGGACCAACAATAATATATCATTTATCAAGTTCATATCATTTTATTGTATATCGTCATATCGTAACAAATACATCTAAATTTTCGTTTAGAATTTCATTATTATTGTATCGTCTATTTCTATCGATTTTAATTTTTCTTTAATTTAATGTATTTATCCTTTAATCATAAGAAAAATAAAAATATTAAAATTGCTTGTAAATGAATTATTAGGTGTGGTTGCATAGTATATATTATTTTGATTATAGTTTAGATTTTATAGTTGTCACGACCCAAAATCCAGGCCGAGACCGGCGTACGAGGTAAACCGTCTGTGGGAGCTTGATCCATCTCATACAAACATCAAAGATCAGAACATACTACCTGAATTATTTAATTATCAAAATATTTATTAAAACATTTAATTATCAAAAACAAACGTGATATAAAATAAGTTTATACGAAATCAAATATACATATATCTAAATAGATATAACAAAATAACTTCAGTGTAAACATATCAAAAGTCAAAGTGGCAATCCCGTAACCTAACAGTATATCGGTGCAGAGCTCTAACAATACAAAAGAAGAGCCCAGAAAAAAGGTCATCACTAACCAAAGACGCCTCACTGGTAATCCAAAAATGCGGAACGGTTGCCGAAACCAAAATCTGTGAACTTGAGATACAAGAATCAACATAGATAGAAAAATAATGGGGGTCAGGGCCAGTGAGGAATAACACTCCAAACCACCTTATACGTGCCTCACAAAGACTATTTTGAAAATAATTCAAAACTACTACATGCAATATAGGTAGACAAATATATACATATATATAAATATTTATACACGCTAATACGTAGTAGCGTTCGAAAATTATTTTCCAAAACGTTCGCAAACAAAGCAAATAGCAGGCACAAAAACCATATCGAATGCATTTTTAGAGTCAAAACATATATCGTAAATATGAGACTATATCAAATGCGTGCATCTGGCACTATAACATATGTGATGAGGACTCCGCTAATAATCACTAACACATCATGTGTTGGATCAGAACACATAGCTATCGGCATCCCTGGTAGCTGGGATTTTTCATATCATTGGTATACCAAAGACTACTACTACCCATAGCACTGGTGCCCCATATTAGAAAACCAAATCATATTATACTATTTCATAGTATAAAATCATAGCATGCGATTATCATCAAAATTCGTAAAAAGATATATATAATACATATATATCAGTTCAAAACACAATATTGATTATTAAACACATAACCCGTTTAATCATTAGTCAATCCTCGGATTAGCCCATATTCAAAATAGTATGTTCAGCATAACAAAAATAATAGTAGTTTCGAGACACAACTTATGTGTCTGAAGCTGCTATTAACTCACCTAAAAATCCAAGCGCACACGTCAGTGGTTGGTCTCACTCACAGGAACACGAAACTAAACAAACAAATATATATCAACAGATATATCATAGACAAATCGAAATGTGGTACTGTAGCTGTACCAAATGCTATGCAACACAAATGCAAACTCATACCATCAAAAGATCCCCAAAAATATATTTCGAATGATATTCTATCATTCTTAATCCAAAATTCAAAATCTACGTAAAATTACAGTTTAGTCCCAGACTAATGTAAAATTATGTTTCAGTCCCAGAAACTTGGTTAATTATAACTTAGTCCCTAAAATATTTAGGATTTATTATTTGGTCTTCAAGGTATTTAAATTTATTTTTAAATCCTCAACTTTTTAATTTCTCAAAAGTTACAAATTTAACCAAACTTTCTAAAAATTACAAATTTATATTTCTACTTTTCAAAATTACAAATTTGACCAAACTTATAAAATATCAAGTTTAGTCCCTAAATTAAAGTTCTAGAATTTTGGACATTTTAGTTTTGGTCCCTTTCATTCGAAATAAAACCAAATGGTCCCTAAACTAACTACACCCGTAACCGCTCATTTTTCTCCAATCAAACCATGTTCCCTTTTGTCTTCCAAAATCCCAGAAACATGAAAACATCTTTCCCTCCTTCCAGAATTCATCAAAGCTACAAATCAGTCCCAAAAAGTTGGATTTATCCAACCAAAACTTCAACAACTTCTCACCCGGCCTCACCTTCAATCTCTCCTATTTTCACACCTCTATCTCCATCAAAACCCAACTAAAACCACTCCAAAATATCCAAAAATTATTCCAAAAGGAGCCCAGAAATAAATCCAAACCGAAGTTCAAACATTACCAAAAATGTGAAGCAGCAGAAAATGAAGAAACAACAAGTTGAGATGCCAAGTTCTTACCTTATTTCAATGAAGAAAACGGAGGAGAGGCTGAGATATGTGAAGATATAACTGAAGAGTGTATTCTGGAGTGTTTAAATGAAGAACAAAATCATAAAAATAATAAGTATGGGCGGTGGAATCGGGTTTCAAAAACTGAAGAAAATCACACTTTTCTGGGCAGTTGGGCGGCTGATTGAAAGGAAGGCAGTGAAACGGCATCGTTTTCAATTAGGGCACAACACACTGATCGCGGACGACAGCAGCCTCTTCAACCAGATGACATGTCGTTTTCTCGCGGAGAGCAACCTGCAATCCACGGACGACCAAGAATGACACGGACGACAGAAGGAATAATTCCAGACGACATGTAGCCTGCTTCACCCAACGAACGGCCGATCACTCTTTCTTCTTTTTTATTTTGATTTTAATTTTGATTTTTCACTAATTTCAACTTAATTAATCAAATTAATTACTTAAAAAATTTCATTAATCAACCAATTAACATTTAAAATATTTTTTCTAATTTTTCCAACATTAATAATTATTTTCTAAATTAAATAGAAAATAATTAAAATTAATTCAAAAATACTTGGAAAAAGGAAAATAACCAAAATTAAATTATAAAAATACCAGATATTACAATAGTTCTATTTTGAATTTGTATCAAATTGAATTCAGAAAATTATAAGGACTTAAATTGAAGGAAATAATGTATAGATATAAAATACAATAAGGACTGAAAAGAAGAAACAAATAACTAGGGTTAAAAACTCTTAGTATTTTGAAATACAAAATAAATTGAAATGATATAATCTCAAAGAAAATCATTCTAATAAAAACCATAACTTTTTTAATTAATTTTTGTTATTTCAGCTGTCCTATTTCTTTTTATATTATATATCTATTAATTTTTTTTAGAGGGTCATATATATGCTGTGCTATATACACCATATTTGTTAATTGTTAATTTGAAAGTTTGGGGGACCGAGGCGTCTCCACCCTTGAGTATAGCGATTTTAGACCTCTTCTTGATATTAAAGAATCGAAATTTTGATTTTCTAACATCTATAGTCATTTACGAACTCAGTACGTACTAAATGTCCTAAGGTGAATTTAATTGCCGATGTTATGGGAGGAAATGAACAAAATTTCAATACTACCGGTATTGTTTTGTTGTGAAGTTCACATGTAGTGAAGAACTTAGGCTCCATCTTGATTTACGACATATTGGCTGAAGTATTAGCTATAACATCTTCCTATTATTAATGGTCCCAAACTAAAGCATAACGTTCCCATTTACAATCATAAAAAAATGTCATTAATTTTATCCTCCTATGATCAGAATCTATATCTATACTTTTGTACTATAGTGTGTTATAATATTAGCTTGTTTCTTTTAGAATAATCTTCGCCATTAAGAGATCAAATTCTACTCTCTTTCTAAATTATTTTCGGCAAAACTTGTTTACTGCGCCACCATACTTTTGTTTTGTTCTGGATGTTCGCTTATTGAAATTGTAGTAAATTACAAATATAATCGGCAATCATGTCATTTATTTATTTGGGTAATGAATATCTTAATTACATAATCGGGACACGTCCTCTTCCTTATCTGTCAATTGATGTATGTGACAATTTAAACATTTGTTCTGTGACTTTTATATAATTAGTAGTTAATAATGTATTATAATGCATGTTATCTATATAAATTAAAGCAACAAAATCTTCGCTTATAGAAATTGCCCATGTATAATAGGTTACTCACACAAATATACAAAAAAAAAATTAAGTTCACAAATACAACAACATATTAAAAAGTTCTCACAAATACCAATACGGAATAAAGAATTTCTTCCATACTACAGTCTAACAGCGTATTGACCATGTGTTGACTATGCTCTTTGAACCAGTTAAAAATGAGTACAAACCGAATACAACACGAGTTCAAACCGAGAATAACATAAGTACAAACAGAGTACAACACAAAAAATAAGAACATAATGAGAATAAACACCAACAAAAAATGAGTACAAGTCAAAACAATATTATGAGTACAAAAAGAGAACAAAGTAAGTACAAATATTTTAATTTTTTTATTATTCGGTAAAATTATGAGTACAAATGAGAACAACCCGAAATTCAAGCGAGTACAAATATTTTAATTTAATTGGAATGAAATCACTCGGAGAAGATTGTGATACGGCTACTGAAACAAATGATTAAATAGGTTAGAATTGTACAAATGACTAAATAAGTTATAATTAGGTTATAATTAGCCCTCACAATCTTGTCATTTGTATATTGGACTTCAATTCCCATCGAGCACTGGCAGCAAGATGCAAAAGCAAGGGGTTGAAGTTACCCTCCCTTACAGTGGCGGATCCAGAAAACCGACGACGTGGGGTCGGACTGGCTAGGATGGACTAAAAAAAATACAAGATGCGGTTGAAATTGCAGTTGAATTTAACAATTTATTTCAATCATCAACAATACTTATTCGACTAAAGAGACAAATGAACTTTATTTTCAACCATAGAAATACATCCATTTAACAGCTTGATACAACCTAACAACACAATACTCTATTGCAAGTTTGCAGTCAGTATGCCAAAGTCGAAATAGTAAAGCAGAAGTTCAAACTTCAAACAGGTGCAAAATCAATGTAACTTGTGCTTAAATAGAAAGGCTTTTCGGGGGAAGCTTATGCTTTGCAGATGACAAGCCTGTCAAGACTTGAGCCTTTCTGTTGATAATTATTACTCTCCTATTAACTTTTGGTTAAATTTGATTAGAGTCTGATGAACATAATATCAAACAATCAAAATTTTCATTTATGAAAAGGTTATTTCTCTTAATATTAAATTTTACCATTCATGCCTATCATCAAGTGATATTGGAATTCCGTTCTCGCCAGTTAACTATACTGAACACGAATTAGCAAAACCAACAATAACAATAATAATCATAATGACACCAAAGAATCAGCAGCTGCTAGCCTACACCAGTCAGAAAAACGGCAATATCTTACTTCAAAATCACACAGATTGTCTCACTAATGTGAATTTATGAATTTACAGTACACTCCAAATCAAATTTAAAGCCAATAATCAAGATTCAATATGCAATGAACCATCAAAATCAAATTTAAAACCAACATTTATCGATTAAAAACAGTAAATATAATCAAAATCCGGAACAAATCTGTTGTGGAGCTCCGTCGGCAATGGCGACACTCTTGACCACAGAATCATTCCCATTCTTAGACCGAGGTTGCTGATGAGCATCCGTGAGAGCCGGCCAAGGCTCCGAGTAATAACAACAGGAACAGCCTCAGCCGCCGCCGCAACAGTGTCTTCCAAGGCGACTTGGGTTGGGCTCACTATCAACAGTCACCTCCTTTTTATTGGGGCCCAAACACACAAATAAACTCATACAAGAAAATAAAAAATAATAAAAAAAAGAGAACAATACACAAAATTTTTAATGTGATTTGGTCTCTCAGTAGACCTACGTCCACAAACTCCACTAAAATAATTATTACAATTTTTAGACGAACAAAATTGTAAAAACCCTCTCAACTATCACAAACTCAAGCTCACTCTCTCTAATTAATTAATCTAAGATTTGTGATACTAAACACTTTGGGCTCAATGCCTGTTTATAGGGGTGAGACCCGTTTCCCATCCTACAACTAAGTGATGTGGACAAACACTTTTACCAAACTCACTCTTAGACAATGTGTAATTCACTCCAAATTCTCTCCTACTTGATGTGAGATTTGAGGAGTTATCACAACACTTCTAATCATCCCCTCCTCCTCCACCACCATTCTCACTGTCTGTTATCACCATAACACAACACCAATAACAATACCTGCTTAAAGCACAACAACAATAATAGCCAAAAATAAAATAGCAGACTGTAGTGGCAGGAGGTGTAATTTCAAGGGAAGAGAGGGGAAGAGGGGGGGACGACCTGCAGAAGGGGAGGGGGATGATGCCAACAAAAGACCCCCGTCGACCCCACCTGGCTCTGCCCCTGCTCCCTTAGAGGAGGGGAGGGGGTATATGGCACCTGGATTCGCCCCTGCTCCCTTAGCTAGTTGACTTTACTTCGTTGATGCCAATAGAGCTCTTTCTGTTCTAGAAGCTTAAAGTACTCATGTTCATATACTGACCTAATGATTCCATTGATTCACCTCTTTTTCTTATTTTAGAAATTTGGGCCTTTAAGGATTGTAATCGAGATCCAAAATTACTAGCCTTATCTTGAACCAATTTCCCTAAAACATCATAGTAATGAGCAATCTGGCAAGGTAAATCAAAACCTGAGTTTGATGTCCAGCTTTCCTTTATAATCTGTAAGCAATTATCTTCAGTTAACAGAGGTTTTCAAACTTAAAATGCCTCTTCTTTTGGACGTGAGCAGTTGGTTTAGACGAGAGAGAATAAGTGCTAGGAGGGAAGAAGAGGAGGAGAAGCGGACGAGGTGGCGGACAAAAGAAGAGGAGGCAGCGTGCACTGTTGAACGAGGAGAGAGAATATAGAGAGAGAAATCATGAGAGAGAGAGAAAGCGTGACATAGAGTAAGGAGAGAGAAACTAACACTTAGAAGAAGGTTATATAATGTGTCATTTGTGAAATGTTAATTAAAATGCTTCAAAATAGAATATAATTTTTCTCTATCTTCTGAAATCCCTGAACAGTGGGGGTAGAAATACCTCGACTTGTAGTCTAAAAATGATGATGTTATAGTGTGATTCTTCAGATACTATTTTGATAGTATTTTAGTAAGTTTGGTCAGTACTGTCAATAAGGAGGACGCCAATACTTCTCAGAGTAAGTCATCAAGGGGGACGCAGTTGAACGGAACGAAGCCGTGAGCAGTTCTTGGTGTTAGTGGCCAATCTTTTCTATGGTATTGTCTTGGTGTATGGTTATCAGTCCCCTGTGGTATCAGAGCCAAAGACTACAACCAGGTTTTCTACCCCTGTTCTTTTCGGAAGAGAGTAAGAAGATAATTAAACACTTATGGAATCCCAGAGTGTATCTAGTTCTTTCCCAACTCTATCCTATTCTATCCCTAGTACATCAGGATCTAATCCTGTTTTAGAAGTTATCCAACTTACTTCATCTCTTTCTTTGCAAACCCATGAAACAAACAAAATAGAACACCTTGTTGAGTATTCTTATATCCCTGAAGATGCTCAAGTTTCTGCTACTACAAGAGCTTTGATGAATCCCTATGTTATTTATCAAAATTCTAGAGGAGTAACAAACATTCGCCAACTTCTTTCTAGAAGAAGGCCTGATCTAAAAGAATATGTCCAAGCCTCTAATTTGAACCAGTGTCAGTTAAAGGCCACAGAAGCAGAGCAGTATATGACTATTCAGGTTCCTTAGAGCCTCATAAAGGAATCCTTGAAGCAAGGGTACACCCATTTCCATTGGGGTGCAATACGGTTAATGCTTACCTACCATAGTAGGAAGGGAGTTCTTATTACAGCCATGCTTGCTCTATTGGATTCCAAAATTTTGAAATATCAGCATGCAGTGATTGGATAAGTTTTAACAACTCTTAATAGTGGAACTGTGATGCTCACATTCTTTCCAAATTTTGTGATGTCTCTTTCAGACCCAAACCTTTCAACTTCTTGAAGGTTCAGTTGCAGATAAAAGGAGTACAACATGTGGCTTCCTCCCATATAGCTACTTTACACCAATAGGTCTGTTACAGAGTTCAAGATCATGCCGTTGATCTTAACAATTATGGATCTAGTGATGCACTGTTTGTCTTATCAGAGACAGCTGATAGAGTCCCTACCATTGTGCAATCCCCCAAGCAATTGGACACAAAAACACTGAAGAAGTTAATTTCAGAGTCTTGGATCACCAATTACGAGAAGGTTAGACAGGTGGAGAAGCCTATCCAGTCCTAAGACTATACTTTCCATCGACGGAGAGATGAAACTGTCCAGATAGTCTACAAGAATGCTGAAGATATAGAAAGTTCTAACCCTATAATCTTTCAGATTGTTGCTATGATACAACCTGTTCCTGTTGAAAAGAAAATTCCCGTTGTGTATTTTGAATCTACTGGTCAGCCAGTCTACACCGATAAAATTGATGGACATTTTATATGGGATGTTGATCCCAATATGTGTAGTGAAGGTTGTCCATGCCAAGAACAAGATTTTCCTGGAGATTCGTTTAAGAAGAAGACCAGAAGACCATATTGCAAGAAAAAAGTCTCATCATTCCAGAAGAGACGATGGTGACTCTTCACCTTGGATTGCTATCTCCAAGGATACCCAGAAGAGATCTAATGAGAAGATAAAGGATGAATGGAGGAAGATGAAACTATGCTGAAGCATTGAAGATTCTAAAGAAGGAAGATTCTTGCAATCCTTCCTCAAAAGTGGTGCAGAAGACATCTCTTGTTCCTATACCATGCTGTATGGCCTCATCTACCTCTAAGGTCCCAGATGTTCAAGATGAAGATGAATACCCTCTTTTGGTTCCTTACACCACCAGTCATGGATTTTCTCTAAGGCCGTATACAAAGTCTAAAACTGTTAGACCTGATGGTTCTTTTGAACCATTATCTGAAGGAGAGGAAGTCTTAAATTGGCAAACCAGCAATCATGTAGCTCAGAAATGTCATTTGGCTCGTCAAGATGCTAAACTTGACAAGATCTTGCACGCTGTTTAAAAGCAAGGATCTGATGTAAAACATGTCATCCAAAGTATTCAAGACCTTCACAACGAAGTTCATCGGAAGATTTCCAAGCTTGAGAAGGCTTTGAACAAGATGATTTTGAACAAGGATTTTGGTGAAGAATTTGTTGAAAAGGAAGCTGAGCTGAGAAGGATGAAAAAAGACCAAGAAAGATTGGAGATCAATATGAGGAATGTTATAGCCTCATTTTATGATCCTCTCAGACCCTATACGATGTTTAGGACATCCTCAAGTCCTATCAGAAGAACCCCAGATTCCTAAGGGTTCATGGCCTCCGCTAGAAAAGATATGGTTCCTATGATTTCATCTACTTTTGCACAGTGTGATGAGTTTAAAAGAAGAGAAGCAGAGTCTAAGAGAAGGAAACAGAAAGAGAAGGAAAAACGGAAAGCTGAGACACCTCAAAGACAAAAGGATAAACCCTCATTGGGTTTTATGGCAGCGATTAAAAAGGATTCTATGCCATCTATAAACTACATGGCTTATATGTATCAAGATTCTCAGGATCCTTATGCATCAGAGTCTCAAAGCTCTTCAGACTCATCTGAAGCAACTTAAGAGCCCATATCTCCCCTAAGCCAAGAGTCATCTAATGATTATGATTATGTTGCAGATACAGAAGCTCCAGTATAGAGGATTCAGAGAGTTCCAGTTCTTCTAAGGAAGAAGGAAGTTCGAAGTATCTTCTGAGAATGAGTCTTTATCAGACTTGTCCTCTGATTTTGAAAACAATTATGCAGATATCTCGAAGATCTTCAAGTCAGAATCAACACAACAGATAAAAATTAGAGAAACATTCACAACAAACCGAGATGTTGAACCTAAAGATCAAGAAAAAGCTGAACCTATTGAGATCAATGTTACCCAGAGAGAGAAGAAACCAAAAGGTGGACCGTGGTTTACCTTCGATGATATTCCCATCCACAAAAGAAGAGAAAGAATGGGAGAAATCAGTGCCTAGGTCGATCTACAGAGAACAAAGCCCAATTTCAGTCCAGAAAAAGTTATAAAAGAACTTACTTATTAATTTGTTAGATCATTACGTGATTGGTTTATCTCACTAACCCCCACAAATTAATTGATGTTTACGGGACTGACAATTGAGGAAGCTATGGGCTTAATCTATATGGATTTTATTGGAAGTGTTGTTGTTTTCAACAAGAAACATGAACAAGACTTCTAAAAGATGAAATGTTGCTCTATCCAGACCAAAGATCTACATCGCCATTATTAAAGGATGTCAAAAGCTTACTACCAGCTTGGAGGAACTAATAATCGAGAGCTGAGACATACTTTTGTATCCTCTTTCCCAGAAGAGATACATCCAAAGATTGTCAGGTAGATTAATTCATCTGGAAAAGAACTTGGTCAACACAGCCTTAGAGAGTTGTTCCAGTACGTTGAACAAGCTATGAAGAAGCTATGTGAATAGAAGAAGTTCTTCAAATGGTTCTCAAAGAGCAAAGATGTTGAGAAGACTTGTGATTGTTCTTATTTACAGATCAAATGCAAAGACAAGAAATGTTATTGTAGAACGAGCAAGAAGAAGCAACATTGGAAGAAGTACTCAAAGAAGCAGTCATTCAAGCAGAAGAAGAAGAGTCATGGAAGATATAACAAGAAAGGTGGTTTGAGATCTTTCAAAAGAAAAACCACACAGAAGAAATCTGACCGTTGTTTCATATGTGATCAGAAGGGTCACTATGCTACGAAAGACGCCAGTACTTCCAAGAGTAAGTCGCTAAGGAGGATGCAATTAAGCGAAACAAAGCTGTGAGTAGTTCTTGGTGTTAGTGGCCAGTCCTTTCTATGGTATTGTCTTGATGTATGGTGATCAGTCCCCTGTGGTATCAGAGCCAAAGACTACAACCAGGTTTTCTACCCCTATTCTTTTCGGAGGAGAGTAAGAAGATAATTAAACACCCTTGGAATCCCAGAGTGTATCTAGTTCTTTCCCAACTCTATCCTTTTCTATCCCAGAACATCATGATCTAATCCTGTTTCAGAAGTTATCTAACTTACTTCATCTCTTCCTTTGTAAACCCATGAAACAAACAAAATAGAACACCTTGTTGAGTATTCTTATATCCCTGAAGATGCTCAAGTTTCTACTTCTACAAGACCTTTGATGAATCCCTATGTTATTTATCAAAAGTCTAGAGGAGTAACAAACATTTGCCAACTTCTTTCTAGAAGAAGGCCTATTAAAAAAGAATATGTCCAAGCCTCTAATCTGAACTAGTGTCAATTAAAGGCCACAAAAGCATAGTAGTATGTGACTATTGAGGTTCCTTAGAGCCTCATAAAGGAATCCTTGAAGTAAGGGTACACCCATTTCTATTGAGGTGTAGTACGGTTAATGCTTACCTACCATAGCAAGAAGGGAGTTCCTGTTACCACCAGGCTTGCTCTCTTGGATACCAAAATTTTGAAATACCAGCATGCAGTGATTGGATCAGTTCTAACAACTCTTAATGCTGGAACTGTGATGCTCACATTCTTTCCAAATTTTGTGATGTCTCTTTTAGACCCAAACCTTTCAACTTGTTTGAAGGTTCAGTTGCAGATAAAAGGAGTACAACATGTGGCTTCCTCTTATATAGCCACTTTACACCAATAGGTCTGTTACAGAGTTCAAGATCATGTCGTTGATCTTAATGGTTATGGATCTAGTGATGCACTGTTTGTCTTATCAGAGACAGTTGATAGAGTCCCTACCATTGTGCAATCCCCTAAGTAATTGGACACAAAAATGCTGAAGAAGTTAATTCCAGAGTCTTGGATCACTAATTATGAGAAGGTTAGGCAGGTGGATAAGCCTATCCAGTCCCAAGATTATACTTTCCATTGACGGAGAGATGGAACTGTCCAGACAGTCTATAAGAATGCTGAAGATCCAGAAAGTTCTAACCCTGGAATTTTTCAGACTGTTGCTATGATACAACCTGTTCCTGTTGAAAAGAAAATTCCCGTTGTGTATTTTGAATCTACTGATTAGCCAGTCTACACCGGTAAAATTGATGGAAATTTTATATGGGATGTTGATCCCAGTATGTGCAGTGAAGGTTGTCCATGCCAAGAAGAAGATTTTCGTAGAGATTCATTTAAGAAGAAGACCAGAAGACCATCTTGCAAGAAACGTTCTCATCATTCCATAAGAGACGATGATGACTCTTCACCTTGGATTGCTATCTCCAAGGATACCCAGAAGAGATCTGATGAGAAGATAAAAGATGAATGGAGGAAGAGGAAACTATGCTGAAGCATTGAAGATTCTAAAGAAGGAAGGTTCTTGCAATCCTTCCCCGGAAGTGGTGCAGAAGACATCTCCTGTTCCTATACCATGCTGTATGGCCTCATCTACCTCTAAGGTCCCAGATGTTCAAGATGAAGATGAATACCCTCATTTGGTTCCTTACACCACCAGTCATGGAGTTTCTCTATGGTTGTATACAAAGTCTAAGACTGTTAGACCTAATGGTTCTCTTGAACCATTATCTCAAGGAGAGGAAGTCTTAAATTGGCAGACTAGCAGCCACGTAGCTCAGAAACATCATTTGGCTCGTCAAGATGCTAAACTTGATAAGATCTTGCACGTTGTTTAAAAGCAAGGATCTGATGTAAAACATGTCAGCCAAACAAGACCTTTACAATGAAGTTCATCGAATGATTTCCAAGCTTGAGAAGGCTTTGAACAAGATGATTTTGAACAAGAATTTTGGTGAAGAATTTGTTCAAAATGAAGCTGAGCTGAGAATGATAAAACAAATACAAAGAAAGATTGGAGATCAATACGAGGAATGCTACAACCTCATTTTATGATCCTCTGAGACCCTACACGATGTTTAGGACATCCTCAAGCCCCATCGAAAGAACCCCAGATCCTCAAGGGTTCATGGCGTCTGCTAGAAAAGATGCAGTTCCTACGATTTCATCTAGTTTTGCACAGTATGATGAGTTTAAAAGAAGAGAAGGAAACAGAAAAAAAAGAAGGAAAAGTGAAAAGCTGAGACGCCTCAAAGACAAAAGGATAAACCCTCATCGGGTTTTATGGCAGCGATTAAAAAAGGATTAAATGCCATCTATAAACTACATGGCTTCTCTGTATTAAGATTCCCAGGATCCTTATGCATCAGAGTCTCAAAGATCTTCAGACTCATCTAAAGCAACTTATGAGCCCCTATCTCCCCTGAGCCAAGAGTCATCTAATGATTCTGATTATGTTGCAGATGTAGAAGCTTCCAGTCTAGAGGATTCAGAGAGTTCCAGTTCTTCCAAGGAAGAAGGAAGTTCATAAGTATCTTCTAAGAATGAGTCTTTATCATACTTGTCCTCTGATTCTGAAAACAATTATGCAGATATCTCGAAGATCTTCATGTCAAAACTAACACAACAGACGAAAGTTGGAGAAACATCCACAACAAATTGAGATGTTTAATATGAAGATCAACACGAAGCTGAACCTATTGAGATCGATGTTACCCAGAGAGAGAAGAAACCAAAAGGTGGACCGTGGTTTACCTTCGATGATATTCCCATTTACAAAAGAAGAGAAAGAATGGGAAAAATCAGTGCCTGGGTCAATCTACATAGAACAAAGCCCAATTTCAGTCCAGAAGAAGTTTTGAAAGAACTTACTTATCGATTTGTTGGATCACTACGTGATTGGTTTATTTCACTAACCCCCACAAATCAATTGATGTTTACGAGACTGACAATTGAGGAAGATATGGGCTTAATCTATATGGAGTTTATTGGAAGTGTTGTTGTTTTCAACAAGAAACATGAACAGGACTTCCAAAAGATGAAATGTTGCTATATCCAGACCAAAGATCTACATCGCCATTATCAAAGGATGTCAAAAGCTTACTACCAGCTTGGAGGAACTAATAATCGAGAGCTGAGACATAGTTTTGTATCCTCTTTCCCAAAAGAGATACATCCAGAGATTGTCAGACAGATTAATTCATCTGGAAAAGATCTTGGTCAACACAGCCTCGGAGAGTTGTTCCAGTACGTTGAACAAGCTATGGAGAAGCTATATGAATAGAAGAAGTTCTTCAAATGGTTCTCAAAAAGCAAAGATGTTGAGAAGACTTGTAATTGTTCTTATTTACAGATCAAATACAAAGACAAGAAATGTGATTACCGAACGAGAAGAAAGAAGCAACATTAGAAGAAGTACTCAAAGAAGCAGTCATTTAAGTAGTAGTAGAAGAAGAGTTATGGAAAATATAGCCAGAAAGGTGGTTTGAGATCTTTCAGAAGAAAAATCACACAGAAGAAATCTGACTGTTGTTTCATCTGTGGTCAGAAGGGTCACTATGCTAAGAAATGTGCTTAGAAGGATAAATCTGCTAAGATGATCCAGCAGGTTTTGAAGATTTCCCCTTATGATCCAAAGGAAGACTTGGAGTCAATCCTTTCAAAGCAAAGTGATAGCAGCATCAACGAAGAGACAATAGTTTTCACTTATCTGTCTTCATATTCAAGCGATTGAGATGATAGTTTGACGTCTACTCACTATCATGAGGCTGATGGAGTAATCCCCTGTCTTGCAACACAGTCTGTTCAATCTCTTCACATTGAGATGGAGATTCTGAAGTCCAAGTATGATGTTCCTGTGAAGGTTATAGGTTTTATTAATACTGGTGCAACCTATACGATGATCAATCCTCACATTTTCTCAGGAATATGGAAGGACCAGACAAATCATTTTTCAACAGCCAGTGGCAAAGTCTTTGCCACAAGATATGTTTCTAAGCAGCCAATTAGAGTTCAATTATTTCCAAGAATTATTTCTTAGATTAAAGTTATCGGCATAGAGCTCACTGGAAAGGATGTTTTAATTGGTTTTGATGTGATAAGCCAATTAAAGAAGGTTAGCATTGGAAATTCTGGACTCTTCTATAGACGACAATTCAAGTCTTATAGCAGTGTTCAAAATTTATTCCTAGCAGAAGCAGTGGAGCATCCTTTAATGAAGAATTTTGAGCACTTGTTTGCAGAAAGTCATGCTAGCTTCATTCATCCCATACCTTTATGGAATAATTCTGACTTCTATGTCAGACTCCCATTTAAGAAGAATGAAGACATAAACCCTACAAAGACAACTCATATGGGAATGACTCCATCAGATTTATTTCTTGCCAAAGAAGAATGCCAACAGTTATTTCAGCAGGGTTTGATCAAGCCAACAACGAGTGACTGGTCGTGTCAAGCGTTTTATGTCAACAAACGAAGTGAACAAGTAAAAGAAAAGAAGAGACTAACTATTGACTACAAGCCTCTCAATGTATTTTTTAGAGATGATAAGTTTCCTCTACTGAAGATCCAGTCCCTTCATGTTCATCTTCACAAGGCAAAATTTTTTTCAAAGTTTGACCTTAAAATCGGGTTTTGACAATTGGGCGTCCATCCTGATGATCGTCCAAAGACAACATTCTGTATTCCAACGGCCTAGTACCAGTGGAGAGTTATGCCGTTTGGACTCAAAGTTGCTCCATCATTATTCCAGAAGGCCATGCTCAAGATATTTGAGCCCATTCTTTATTCGATCCTTGTCTATATAGATGACATCCTCCTATTTTCAGAGGATGAAGAGACCCACAATGTTCTGCTACAACAATTCTTTGAATAACAGACCAGTATGGCATTATGTTGTCCAAAAAGAAGAGCATCTTAGTCCAACCCAAAATTGAATATCTTGGTTCAATTTTTGAAGATGGCTATTACCAGATTGGGCCTCATTTGGTTGAAGGCTTAGCCCAATTTTCTGATGAGAATCTATCCAGAAAAGAAATCCAATCTTTCCTTAGCATCATCAATTACGTCAAGACATTCCTCCCACGTGTTGCACAGTATACCAGTGCCATTTCCATGATGCTAAAGAAAAATGCCCCACCTTGGGGTAAGGAGCAAACAACAACTGTAAAGGAGTTAAAGCTGCTTTGTGAAAAGCCAACTCCTTTGAAGGTTCCCAGCAAGGGAAGAAGGGTCCTACAGACAGATGCTAGTGATGAGTACTATGGAGCAGTACTCATTGAGGAAGACGACAATAGAGCACGGGAATAATGTGGTCACGCCAGTGGTCAATTTTCTAAAGCTGAGAAGCACTACCACACAGTGCATAAAGAAATCCTCACCGTGAAAAATGGAATCAAGAAATTTGATTTCCATTTGATTGGACATAAATTTCTAGTTGAGATGGATAATTCATCTTTTCCAAATATTCTGGATTTCAAAAACAAGGAAATTCCCAGTGGACAATGGTTAAGACTGAATGATTAGTTTAGCCGTTATGAGTTTGATGTCAAGCATATAAAGGGAGATCATAATATCATTGCTGATTATCTTTCTCGTCCAAAAAAAATTAGTTCATCTTATTCTTCCCAGTAGATCTATTCCAGTGGTGTTTATGGCAAGTTCAAATTCTTCAAATCCACCTGGATACAACGTTGCTATGGAAAAGAAGGATTTTTCCTCTATGTCTGATGAAGATAAGAAGGTCTCTGAGTCTATCCACAACTATGCTAAGACTCACATCAAACATTTCAAGTCAAAGCTCCCAGAGATTTACTTCAGCAATCTGATGCCGAAGTACTTTGTCTTTAATTCACAATATGTGTTCTTAACGGAGCCTTTTTTGATGGCTAGTTCATTCATAGAAGACTATCTGTGGTTTTTATGGTGTTTGATGACTATCCACAAGATCGCAGTTAAGTTTGATCCGACAGAGATTCTTGGACATCTTAACGATGATCAACAGTGCCATTCTCTCTTGTGGACTTTCTTAGAATGGTTCCTTGATATCCCTACTTGGAGAAGACGACACAAGAACGTCATTGATCAACAACACTTCCTTGGCAAAGGAGATCAACCATATTCAAAGGTCTATATCCTTCATAGGCCGTATTTTCGCCATAGCCAAGGTTTTTTGTGGACTTAAAACACCTGTTATAGTTAGGGTCCAATGTTTAAGTGCATCAAGGACAATCCAGTTTCTCGTGGACAACTCTTGGTCCATCTCTGTGATATCAACAATTCTCCATTACCACCGCCAACTTCTTTAGCAGGTTTCCAGACCAGACCAACAATGGTGGAATTCCTTCCCAGTTCAACTCTCATCTTACCAGATCCAGTTATCCCTAGAGTTTTTGAAGGTCCTCACATGGAGATCATTCACAGTCAAGAGATAATGATGGAAGAGTTACAACGTATTGCTCCAGTCAAGCCGCTGTCAGGTTACTGTTTTCTTAGCCGTGAATTCGCAAACTATGGTGACAACAACAATGATAGTTCTTCAAAGGAAGAATATCCATGGAAGTGGGATGATGTTTGTCTCATTTATCATCCCTAACACTCAGGAAGCACGTGGACCAGAGTCTAGGGTCCCCCGTCACCAACTCCACCGAAAGAGTAATTCCAGCTGGTGGAATTATTATGTCTACCATTGTGCTTTTACTTTTGTCAAGTTGAGTCACATGTGTCTATATTATTGTAATGCTTTTGCTTTTGTCAAGTCAGGTCACATGTGTTTGTCCTGTATTTACTTTAAGTCATGGGTTTAAAGTTAGTCAAAAGATATAGGCCAGTTGTAAGGCTTTTATCTTTATGTTTATCAAGTTGGTTAATCATGTTGGCCACTTGTTTTGTATCTTGTAACCCCGAAAGCCTATATAAGGCTTTGTTTATGAATGAATAAGGCGGGCAAGAATTTAGACTAAACACTTCTCATGGAGTTCTAAGTTTTTCTCTATCTTCTAAAATTCCTGAATAGTGGAGGTAAAAATACCTCGGCTTATAGTCTAAAAATGATGATGTTATAATGTGATTGTTCAGATACTATTTCGATAGTATTTTAGTAAGTTTGGTTAGTACTGTCAAGAAGAAGGACGCCAATACTTCCCAGAGTAAGTCGTCAAGGAGGATGTAATTTTCTAATGTTTAATTTATCAATGGATGGAGAATAAAAAATTCCAACAATAATCCTCATAAGGGAACTAATTAGAATTCTAACATCAAATAAAAAAACAAAAAAAATCAACTGATTCTGCTTGGCATCAGATATTATGACGCCTTATTGTCATTATCATATGAAAAAACCTTTTTTTTTCTCAACCATATCTAAATTTGGGTGCATTAGTTCACAACTAAGAGTAATTAAGGTAAAATTAAAAAAAAAAAAAGATTTTTTTATGGGTTACAATAATTTGTTATGCGATATTAAATGGTAATATTTTGAGTTGAAAATAAAATCTAACACTAAAAAGTTGTGAAAGGAAATATAATAACTTATAAAAAAATATTTTGAGTGGAATGTAGAGGGGCTGGGCCACAATATGTCAATAACCGCCGAAAGGTTCAAAGGCATGCACTTCGCCACTCCTTCACAACATCTTTTTCTTTTAAAAAAATAAAGACCAAAACACTTTTCTGTGGAAGCAATTGATTATTGAAAATGATGAATTATATATATAAGGAATTTAAAGGGGAAGAAAGTGGAAGTTGGCACCTAAAACCTGGTTTTAATTCAGCTCACTTAATCCACCATTTTATTGTTAATGCTCCTAATTTAGGGATGCAAACCATATGCGGAAACAAACAACTATACACAAGATAACGAAGAAATTCAATCTTTCTCAATGCCGACATCTAATAGTACGTAATAGCAAATCAATTGCATATACTTGCATGATTTTATATATATAATTCACGATGAAAATATGAACTAATAGGTTTTAATTTATTAGTATTGAAGTCAACTTTAACTTCAAAAAATTGAAAGTTTGAATATTAGCGGAGCAATTAATTGACTTATAAAAAAACAATGAAAAAAGTGTAATTTATTTTAGTGAACTTTAGATTTAACTATTCGATTTATTTTGATAAGTAACTATTTGAAATTATTTCAATGTTTAAACTAATCGATACTTTAAGTATTCTTTGTTAGCTCATAACTGAGATTATTAAGTAGTACTTTCATTATAATTCTGAAGTTCTAATCATTTTATTGACTAATTAAGTGTCGAATGATTTACTAAAAAAATTGTGTGCCTCACATTTGTTTGTATTCAGTAGAGTTGAAGAAATGTTTGGTAGCAGGACTTAAACATATAGCTAGATGAATTCTCAGAGGGGGATAAGGGATGGAAACTTTAGATTTTGAAGTAAGAAAGAACAAATTCGAGAGCCAAAAACTCAAATATTGCTATGATCATTGTTAAGATTCCAAGTCACAACAATAAATAATCATATTATAAACTTAATATCTCATCGCCTAGAATTAAAGTTACATGTAGATAAGCAAACAAAAGGACCATTATTTAAGCGAACAAACAATAACACCGAGAAACCATCAAATGTGATTCTAGTCTAGCTATATTACTTTTAGATATGTAGGCTTATTTTTAACAATTGATAAGGACATGTTACAACACAAAAGGCATACTATAATTTGATCACTTATAATTAAGAGTCATATGACTCCATGTCGTCCTAACAAAGTTTTTTTTTTTTAAAATGTAGTTAGGTTGCTGCATATATTCCAGGATATAAGTGGCCACCTGGACTATTTTTGTCACATGACACCATAACAATTAAGAGTGGAGATTAAGCCAAGTTGAAGTTATAACAGCAAATGCTAACTCAACCTTTTGTCTTAGAAGACCTAGCTAATTAATACTTATATCTTTTTATCGGTAAATTAATAATTAATATCAACATCATATTAAAGTAATATGTTATGAGGTGTTTGGTTTTGGTAGATTGAGTAACAGATAATAAATATAGATTGATAGATTACATAATAAAAAAGTTAAGACAATGTACATCTTTTGAATTACAATATGCTGAATATATTATATGCTATGTGAAACTATTGTCTTCCAAACACCATCGTATGTATATGTAGATTTAGGTGTCGTTTGACTGTAACCAACCCTATAAACATATGACTTTTTTTCTTAGGTATCTCCACCAATTTTACGATTCTAAGATTAATTTTATTTGAACATAATAAACTAAAGGGTGAACTCTGATTTCATTCTTGTGGTTTGCTGTAATATGTGATTGAATCCCTAAAATTGCAAAAACTAGTGATTTTGTCCCTCTATTAACGGATGTTCGTTCAAAATAAACCATGATTTCATTTCTAAGACTAAGAGGGATGAAATCACAAATTCTTAAATATGCAAGGACAAAATTACGTATTAGAGCAAAACACAAGGATGGAAGAAAATTCACCCTAAACTAAAATATTCTCTCAAGTTCCCATAGATACTCAAAATATTAATGAATATAAAATCATTTACTGTTACATTTCCCTACAATTTGACTGTAAAAGTGTGGCATGACCCAATATATTAATCCTACTAACCAAACTTAATTTAGGATGAATCATGCCGTTCTATATATAGGGCCTATTAATTATATGAAGTTAGCTAAGAACATGGTGTCATGAGAGCTTGATGCCATGGATTGGCAATACAATCAGCGTAGAAATGGCCTCTAATTGAGGCAAAACCAATAAACGAATCATCACTTATAACTGTTAATTATCATATTAGTAACTTTTTAATATCATAATAACACTTATATATGACCACAAAAGGTAGGCTTTAATTATTATCTTATAAAATCTCCTTTCCTAAATCTTAATGTGACTACTTCGTTTCTAGAAAAAGTGACTTCTTCGTGAATAATATTTCACAAATTTAATATTTTTCGGCGGTTTTTGATAACTTGATAATATAGCAATATATCCTAATTCTCATGCCAATTTTTTATTCTAAGTCATTTACTTCATGGGTTTTTTTTTAAAATGAACATGCATGCAAAGCCAAACACATTCGTACTGCATTAAGAGTTGGTTCTTCATAAGGTTTTATAATATTGTCTCGTTACTGAAATAAATAATAGTCATGAAATTAACATATAATCAGACAAAAAACGAGAACTAATATCATAACATGCATGTGTACCTACGTAGGGCCTCAAGACTTTCTTTTGTATACCCAGAAAGTTGTCTTTACCCACAAATTAGGGCAAAAGAATTTATACTGATACTTGATTGGAGAATTCCTTAGAACATCTGGTCCATCAGGGGCGTAATTCATAAAATCCCATAGAAGAATTATTAAGTTATGAATGGATTTTGATTTAGACAAGGTTGCCATAATTTATTTTGATTTAGACAGGATTGCAATAATTTAAAGAGATTAAAAGCAGTGGACCCTAAATTGCATGCTAATTCTTGGACCACAAAAGGGTATAATGCACCTCCATTCCAATCACGTTATTAAAAAGGAGGTTATGATTATCTAGTTTTATAATTGACCAAAAAGCAGCTTATAGTTTTTATTAAAAGAGTGCATAAATACTCTGTATTATGGTATTAATAAATTCTTTCTTTTTAACAATTGTCATTTCTGGTATTTGTATTTTTCTTTCATTGGACAATCTCGCTAATTTTGGTACGCATAATCCGGATTTGCACTGGTGAAATTCTTTTCCTAATTTTTATAGCACTCTTGTGTATGATAATTTTTCATTTAGGGAGAACTACCGTTTTAGATAATTCTGAATTATTAACATTGTTGTATGGATTTTCTTTTTAGTATTAATAATACACTTGAGCATTGAAAATTGATGCAGATATTAATAGGGTGTCAACTTAATTGGGATGTCATGGTACACTACTGATTCTGACGACTCCAATCTTTTATGCAAAAAAAAATGTATTTTCTTTCATTTACTCAGAATGAAAATATTTTAAAACTTTTTTTAAAATCAAAATACTAATCAATAAATCAAGAATCTAATTAATTACAATCGTAGTTGTTTTGGATAAGTATATATGGCACTATTTATGTAGGTTCCAGATGTCGAAGACTCAATGGGAAGCAGGTTGGTGATACTTTTTTTGAATGCATGCACTCAACACTCTTAGTAATTGATAGAAGGTCGGTTTAGATAAATTAATGGTCTATGTGAAGAGAAAGGGTTATCCATGGTCTACAGCGTCGTGCTTCTTTCTTTCTTTCTTTTTTCTGATTGCACAGCGTCATGCTTCTTTCAAGGCTAATGCATTTGAAAGACAGATCAATAAGGCAGATGCATTTAATTCACTGCATATACTAAACAAGGGTTTTTATTTGTTTGTTTTTCACCGGAAAAAAAATAGATTTTTAAGATTTGTTTGTTTGGTGTGAGTTGGTGAATAAAGTATGACTTTATAGGAAGTGTAATTTTTTTTTTGTTTAATTAAATAATGAAAGTTGAATTTTTTTAAAAATTAATTGTTTGAATTCTCTTTAACTTTAAGAAATAATATTTTAAGGAAGATTCAGGAAGTCAAAATTCTTTAATGCCTAAAATAAAAATTTGCAAACATATCTTTAAAATATTATTTACTTAGAAATTTTTATATTTATTTCTAAAATTTATAGATTATTTTATAAATATTTTTTTAATTATTTTATATAAATCAATTTTATAGAAGTTATAAAAAATCTATATTTTTAAGAATTTAAAAATATATTATATACAAAAATATTTTTATTTAATTAAATGATTTATTTTTGTCAATTAAAATTAATCTTCATTATAAAATTGTATGAACTATTAACTATAATTTTATTTTTCATGGGAGATATATTTATGTAATATAAATAAATATTTTTTCATTAGTTTTTTTATATGATTAATTTAAATCTAACAATAACAAGGGTATTATCGACTTTTTTCAACCAACTTCATGGAAAGTGCAGTTTTTTACCAAACACAATAAATTACATATCATGAGAATTTAAAATAATAACCAAACACATTTGTATATTACTTCTCAGAAAATCACTTCTTAGGAAATAACTTATCTAAAATTAATTTCTCGAGAAGTTGAATCAAGCATGCTCTTAACAAAAGTTAATGAAAAATATAAGGGACAAATATATATTTATTACTATAAGTCCCATAAATTAAACAGTTCCCTTTTGTTTTTTGTTTTCCAGAAGGCAGCCTTAATTTTATAAATTACACACGTGTGATCTCCATTTTACGCATTTACCACACGAGCGTGTGTCATTCACGTGACCCCACAGTGCATTGATTAAATATCGTTCGAATATTATTTATATATAAAAATAGCATTCCATCGATCTGATTAAAAACAAAAATTATAACATTTTATAGATTTGATTAAATAACAAAATAATAAAGATTGGAAACCGATTGAATATTGTTTACATAGCAAAATAAAATCACAAGGATCTGAATGGAAACTGGTTGAATATAGATTCAATATTGTTTAATATTTTTTGAATACCAAAATAACATTCTATAGATCTAACTGGAAACTAAAATAATAATATTTTAGGAATTTGATTAAATACCAAAATAATAAAGATTAGATTCTGGATGAATACTGTTTGAATAAGTTTGTATACAAAAATAATATTTTATGGATCTCATTGGAAACCGATTAAATACTGCTTTAGAAATCGATTAAATATCAAGGGATTGAAAACTGATTGAAGAAAATGTAAAATAAAGAAAAAACAACAGGCATTACACAACATAAAATATATTTGAAAAGGAAATATTGGCTTGAGACGTAACCAATTTAGAAAAGTAAAGTCGACAAACCACGTAACTTCCTCAAAATACAAACTTTTTAAGTTTCAAATATTACAAAAATATGTCCAAAAAACTATTACTAGTCCAAGTCTTATGTATTACAAATGAACGCGTGAAAAATGCACACTTACGGTCTCTATAATATCAACACACATGCTTTTGACGCTCCAACACTGAACAATTTCACATGTATCAGATAAATACGAGTTGAATACAACGTGAATACTAAAACGGAATTCCATTGAGATTAATGAAAACCAAGTAAATACTGTTCAATTACTTTTTGTGTACCAAAAATAGTTTATGTTAACATCATTAAAAAAATAAGTATCAGTTAAATACTAGTTGGACACAACTTGAATACTAAAGCAAAATTCCATTAAGATGGATGAAAACCAAGTGAATACTATTTGCATAATAGAAATATTTTGTGTCAACATGATCCAAAAAATAAATTCCAGTTAAATACCATGCAACTTGAATACTAAAGTAAAATTACATGGATATGGCTGAAAACCGATGAAATGTCGTTCGAATACTGTTTGTATACGAAAAAAACAATCAAATTTGTTGATAAACCAAAACAATAATATTTCACGAATTTGATTGGATACTAAAATAATAAAGATTGGATACCCATCGAATATTGTTTGAATACAAAAATTACATCCTATGAATTAGATTGAACACATGAGTATTGTTTACATACCAGAATAACATTCATAGATCTAATTGGATATTATATTCAAGAAAATCGAAATTCGATTAAATACCACTTGAAGACTGCATAAATACTAACATAAATTTATTGATCAAATTGGATACTAATTGAATGCTGATACAAAACTCAAAATTAATGATATTAATCTTCGACATATTTCACCAAACAACCATCCTCTAAACAAGTTCGCCACCATCCTCCAAACTATTTGTCACCACTACAAATTTTATAATCTCTGACTAAAACAAAAAAATATATATACATCAAAAAGGCAGAAAGAAATCAAAAAGGGAAGAATCATCGCAGCACCATCAGAGAAGAAACCAAAGGCCGCATCATTGACGTCGATCCTTTCACGGGACAAGAGCTTCGTCGTCGTCAAAAAACTTGGAAGACATTAGTTGACGTCATCACAAAGAGAGAGGGGGAAGAGAGAGAAAGATGTCAAAGCACATGTTTGCAAACTGAACAAGGCATCTTATACAATTTCTAATGAAAATTGGAGAATTTTGGTGGTGTAATCAAAGACAAAGCTGGAATAAAAAACTGAATTTGACTTGGCAGTCACGATATCCATTTTTCAATTGTGAGGAAAAGAACTATGACAGAGAATGGAGAGCTCTAAACCCAAAAATATAACACAACTATTTCAAAATTAAAAAAAAAATTGATGCAGTTCTCTATATGGTATCAGAGCAAACATGGCACCCACTGAAGCTGACTCGACCTCTTCTTCTTCCTCTGTCCTTCCCATCTCCACCACTCTTCTTCTACTTCACTCACCACCACTTCTCCCACTACAGCTCATTCTTTTTGTATCAAACTAAACTTCTCCAATTATCTCGCCTAGAAAACACAATTTCTCCCTCTCTTGAAATATCAAAATTTAGTGCATCATGTTGATGGCTCCTCCTCTCCACCTCCAAAGGATATTCAGTCAGAATCTTCATCACCAATCCCAATCCAAATCTGGATTATTAAGAGTGGTTTCGCAAGGACCAAATCTTGGATCCTCTCCTATCTTTTTGAAGATGTTTTCTCAGTGTCAATTTGGGCTTATCTCCAAAGTCACCTAAGATATGGTTGTTAGGGGACCAATTCTGGGAAGTTTTATGTATCACGTCACCTCAGGTTTAATGAATCTAAATTCATGTTTTCTATTGTCTGTGTGCCTGAGTCTCCTAACTCTCATATGCCTCTTACGTGGCTTACGGTAGCTCAATCTGACCAATAACACTCCTCTTCATGTATGACTCCACACAATTTTGATTTCTCTAATTCTTTACCCATCACAATGTCAAATTCACCTCAATCATCACCTGTCACAACAATCACTCCTTTTCTATCGCCTCTGCCATTACCTCTACCTCCTCAAACTAAACTCGCGCAACCTGCTCGTACCCATCCAATGGTCCAATGCCCTTCAATCAGTGGTGGATTCAAAAATCATCAGGCATAGAGCCAGACTAAAATTGACTAAAATAAAAAATTTTTACAATAAAAAATATATCATTATATGTAGAGTACAAAAAAATTATATTAAAAACAGTTTAAGATAAAAAAAAATATATAAATCAAGTTACACTTCAATTTGTGATGCAAGATAATTGATTTTTATGACTATCTATATTTTGAAAATGATTCAAAATGGGTTTGATGTCAATAGTTGCAAATATCTCATTCTCGATTAATACCACCAAGCTGTCATTTAACCATTTATACCCCATTTTATTTCGTAATTCAGTCTTCATAGTTTTCATAGAAGAAAACACATTTTTAACATATGCGGTAGCAACTGATAGGAGTAATGCCAATTCAACCTGACGATAGACCAACGGAAAAACTCTATATTTCATAGTTTCTTTCATATTTTTTGCAAGACTTCCCAAGTCTCTTATATCATAGAACCATTTATCTCTTCTTATATCACTTAGAAAATATTGAAGTTCCGATAAATCAATGTGCAATCAGTAGATGTGAATTCTTCTGGATAAAGATGAGCAAGATGGACAGACTTATCCATGTTGAAATTAGAGAATTTATTCCTTGGATCAATAATTGCAATGCAATCAAGTAAATATGTGCTTGCTTTAGAGAAACGATGACTCATCTCTTGTACAATTGAAACAATAACCTAGCATTACATCAAGAGTAATTAAATTAAGTAATGAGCCAACTTTAATTAAAAAAGTAGATTAAAGTCATAACTTTTTGTATTACCTCGCAAAAAAATTTCACGCGCTAATGATGATAGTGAGTGACCGTTTTTCCATCCTTCTGTATGCTAGTGAGTCTTGGGACTATATCTTCCATATTAACAACTGAAATTTCATTAGCTTGACAAAACATCTCTACTTCTTTCACTAAACCATCTCATCCAAATTCTCTTAGATTTTGCAACTCATCTTTCATAGTTCTGATATGAATAATAGCATTTAAAATATTTTGGTCCTTTTCTTGAAAAACCATAGATAATCTATTTGTCATCCCCTAACAAAATTTTCATCAATACCATAGGAAAGACAAACTCATAGCTCTGCATTTGTCGGAGCAAACCTTGACTTGAGCTCGTGATTCTACTTCAGGGCTATCATCAAACACATTTTGAAGAACTTCTAACACTAAGGGCCACATATCTGCAAGGCGAACTATGGTTACAAAATGTGATCCCTTTCGAGTATCACATGGTCTAAGCAAAGAAGTTTCTTAATTTTGTCTGTAACAGAAATGATTTCTCCATTCTCAAGGCGTCCTACCTTTCTACCATGTTCTAATTGTCAAAGTTGATCTGCCCTTTTGCAAGATAATTCACATGTATTCACAATCATACAAAGGTAATTGAAAAGGTAACAAGTACATTGATTCACCTTGCATACATCAACAATTATCAATTGGAGTTGATGTGTGAAACAATGAACATACCATGCAAAAGGATTTTCCTTCAAAATAAGTGACCTTAAACCATTAAAATCACCTTGCATATTTGACGCATCATCATATCATTGACCACTCAATCTCGAAAAATATAAAACCATATTTGGCAAACAAAGAATCAATAGCCTCCTTCAAACATTTTGCCGATGTCTCCCTCACGTGAACCAAATCTAAAAATCGTTCTAATACTTCCTCAAGAATCAATATATATGATTTTGGAAGAAAAATGACCAAAATATTTTAAATGCTATTATTAAGATCAGCACTGTGAAAGATGAGTTGTAAAATATAAGAGAATCTGGATGGGATGGTTTAGTGAAAGAAGTGGAGACATTTTATCGAGCTAATAAAATTCCAGTTGTTAATATGGAAGCTATGGTCCCAAGACTCACTCGCGTAAAGAGGGTTTAAAAACGGTCACTCACTATCATCATTACCGCGTGAAATTTTTTTGCGAGGTAATACAAAAATTTATGACTTTAATCTACTTTTTTTAATTAAAGTTGGCTCATTATAATTTAATTAATCTTGATGTAATGTTAGGTTATTGATTCAATTGCACAAGAGATGAGTCATTGTTTTCTATGAAGCAGGCACAAATTTACTTGATTGCATGTCTTCATCCAAGGAATGAATTCTCTAATTTCGACGTGGATAAGCTTGTCCATCTTGCTCATCTTTATTCAAAAGACTTCTCATATATTGATTGCACATTGATTTATCAGGAACTTCAATATTTTCTAAGTGATGTAATAAGAGATAAACGGTTCTCTGATGTAGGAGACTTGTGAAGTCTTGCAAAGAAGATGAAAGAAACTATGAAAGATAGAGTTTTTTCGTTGGTCTATCGTCAGGTTGAATTGACATTACTCCTACAAGTTGCTACCGCATCTGTTGAAAGAGTATTTTCTACTATGAAAACTGTGAAGACTGAATTTCGAAATAAAATGGGAGATGAATGGTTAAATGACAGCTTGGTGGTATTCATTGAGAATGAGATTTGCAACTATTGACAACGAAGCCATTTTGAATCACTTTCAAAATATAGATAGTCGTAGAAATCAATTATCATCACAAATCCGAGTGTAGTTTGATTTGCACTCTTTTTTATATTTTAAACTATTTTTAATGTAATTTTTTTGTACTCTATATATATGGGTATACTTTTTGTTGCAAAAAATATTATTTTAGTCAATCCTAGTCCGAAGCAACGTCCAGGGAATTCTGGATTCGCCACTGTTCGGATGTACTCACACTTGCCTCAATGAGAAAATATCTTATAAAAATCTTTATAATTAGAATATGTGAAACATTCTGTGCTGCGGTAAGAATTAATGAAACTTGGAATAGTATACTATGTAGTTTCCTCAAATGCAAATGCGGAAGTCTATAGACTTTCTTAACCTAGTCCATTTAATCTATTGTTACATTTTGAAGCATTCGCATTTTTAAGGAAAAAATTGAAGAAGGGGCTAATTAAATCTTTATAGGAAAATAATTTAAATTTCCAACTATACGAGATCAAAAATTAAATTGCAAGCTATTTTTTCAAAATTATACGCGTATTATTTTTCAAAAGTACAAAAATATGATGCTTGTAGTTTTTTTTTTGTTTTGTTTTTATTTTATTCTTTTCCTCGTTTAAAGGTTATTTATATTTTGTTTTTATTCTATTTTCATCATATTCTTTTTTTTTTAGTTTTTTTAAATAAACTCTCACTTGTCTAATTTCATTTTTTTTTGCATATGACATTTTTTTAGTAAAAAAAATAAAACAAAACTAAACCAACAAAAAAATACATTATTTTGGTTTTGTTTTTATTCTGTTTATATTTTTTAGTTTGTTGTTTTTAAATAAGTCTCACTTGTTTGATTTCATTTTTTTTTACATATAGCATGAGTTTTCTAGTTGAAAAAAAATTAAAAATAAAACTAAACCAATAAAAAATAACTAGCTAATTAGAAAAAAATAGCACGTAATAAATATCTTTGAGGAAATTAAAATAAAAAATTTAAATAGAATTTAAATACATGTGATGAAGGGACTGTGTACACAAAATATTAAAATTTAGAGGATGATATGTGTAATATTGAACAATTCTGAAATTTAATTATGGAACTTTACGCGCGTAATTTTCATTCTTTTTTCACGTGCGCACTTTAATTACCCCTTTAAAAAACATGCGACACAAATCCTTTACCAATTCTTTTTAGACGTGGACGGACTAACTAGTTCAAATTCTAAAATAGGGCTTAAAAATCGAATTTAAAAACTTTAGGCTCTTTTTTTTTGTTGTTTCTATCTAGTCTTTTTTTTTTTTATTTAGAAAATCACACTTTTAATAGAAAAATAAATACTGAATTTTACAAATGTTATCTAAGTTTTCAACTTTAAAAAATGCCAGAAAAAATAAACTGAATTTGACAAATGTCATATTCACGAAAAATTACTATATTTTAGCAAAAAAATGAATTTCAGCTAAAAAATCTGGTTTTCAGAAGATCTCCAAAAGTCTTCAAAAGAGAGTTCATAATTTTTTTACAAGAAATTTGATTGAATAAATTTTTGGTGTAATAATTTTTTAAAAATTAAGTTGAATGATTTGTATATATATATATGTGTGTGTGTGTGTATTTATTTGATGTACACTATATTTAAAAAAATTAGTTTAATTTAATCGTGATTAATTTGGCATACAAAAGTATACAAATATCTCTAAACGTCTCCAAAAGGTCTTCAATAATATACACAATAGTCTACAAACAAACTCACAAAAGCATACAAGGGCAAACAACAAATTTGTAAGGACTTTTATGAAAAATTTTGAGGATTGAGGACTCTTGCATAATTTCGCAACACTTGAAACACAACAAAGCGGTAGCTTGGCTTTTCAACCCTAGATGTCGCCTCTAACATTTTCTCACCTCCCTGTTGTCGTTTCTTACCTTCAAGATTGCATCGGAAAGAGACAAAGGGCGAACGAGACATGTCAGTCGTTCCCGCGGCTAGCTCGCTCTTTATAGTTTTGCGTGGTGTCAACGTTCGAAGACCGTTTCAAATATGGTCGCGTCCGAACGTCGTTTTCAAATTTGGTCGCGTGAAGGTTGTGGGACGAGGGACTGCAGAGGAGAAAAAGTAAGTGAGTAGGAGAGGAGAGTGCAAGAGAGAACGACTATTCAGAAGAGAGAGAACCGAGAGTACGAGAGAGCAGAGGAGAGGATGAAAGAATGTAGGAAGACAAGAGAGAGAGAGAGAGAGAGAGATGAGGGTGGCAGATGGGAAAGACAGAAAGGAGCGATTAGGGTTTTTTTGGGACAGAGGGAAAGAGAAAACGAGGGAGAGGAGAGAAAGGGAGAGAGAGGAGATGGAGAGTTTGGGTAGAAGAGAGAGAGAACGCAAACACAAATGAGAGGGAAAAAATAGCGAGATTTTGAATTATATACGGAAACAGATATAACATTTTCAAGATTCAATTTAAAAAATGTGGTATTTGCAAAAAAAAATTGAGTGTTTTCATTGTAAACTTTAAAAACCTGTGGTGCTATTTATTAAATTCGATATATGTTGATGGATATATAATATACTTCAATAATACACTAAAATATCAAAATTGATCATTGCTTTAATAACTGAAAAATAGGTTAACGTTTACCAAAAGATCGTCTCCAAAGGCTAGTAGCCTAGTACAGCTTCAAAATTTACAGCCAAATCAGCAACATAGATGTTTGATGCTGTTAAACAAATGATATTAAAGAAGAAAATGTTAATGGCTAACAAATTGGAGGGCGTTTATTAATGAGTTTATACCTCATTGATACTAGAATAAACTCTAATATTAAGAGTCGCGGCGATTCCCAGTGAGAGCAAATAGAATGACATGAAAAAAAAAAAGGGAAAGCATTTGTACTCGCAAGCAAATTATGCTCATCAACATCAATAATTTGGCACTAACAATGGTGGTAATTTTTCATCTTGAGAGTCACTCAATTGAAGGCTAATAATAGATATGAACAAGATGAGATTTAAGGCTCACTATTTCACTGCCAGAAGGATTTGTAAATACACAAGATAATATAACACAACAAGAAGGTTACTAAAGAGTGGACAAGTACATTAGGACATTAAAGGTTTTCTCCTTTTAATAAATGTGTTTTCTAGAATTTCGGCACCACCTTTTGAAGATAAAATCTACTACCCCTTATTGGTAAAGATTATGCAAAATCTATAATATCAACTTCAAAGAGTTACTATGATAAACATCAAAACACAAAAACTATATATTACTTCAAACAACAATATTTTTTCCATTCCTGAATATCTGAATTCGAATACAAGAGCAATACATATACACCTTTTTTTTAACAAATAAAAAGATGAGAAAAAGGTCAAATAATCACAAATGAGATACAGCTGACCCAAATGAAAGAATATGACCTGCCAACTGCTGTAAAAACTACAGACTGAAATCATTAAAAGATGCAGCATGGATTGAACTGTAAAAAGGAAAAAAAATGAGAAAAAAAAAGAGAGAAAACTCACTCTTCAGGCATGATCACAACCAATACCGATACTAATCACAGCCTATGTTCATCAAAGAAAATCACTGAAATGCTAGGGAAAGCAAACCAAGCATGATGCAGCGACGAAACGCAAATTTTCAGTGAAGCAGT